>JASANF010020161.1:0-167330 GCA_030248245.1 Trissonchulus sp. WLG1_4 | reverse complement strand
ACCATGGAGGGGGGCCTGTCCCAGTGGGTCAAATCTGACATTCTCAGGGAGGGCTTGCGCCGAAATATCACATCTGGGGGGCTTGTCTCCCCCAGCCCCCAAGACCCCCTGTACATCCCTGATAACATGGGTAAGACATAAGTAAGAAAGGGGGGCCCTCCCCGACATCAACGGTTCCGGAGGGGGTCCCGAAATCGAAGCAGAATGGGGGAAAATGGAACCTTTGTCAAAATGTAGCAAAAGTTAGGGTATTTTTGGTCGATCAGGGGGGGCGGAAATAGTATTCCCAAAATTTGGACCTTATTTCATGTACATATGGTCTGAGGGTGGTGTATATAAGATCTTCGCGAATCGCGATCCGAAATAGTGACACAAGCTCTTCCCTCAAATTTCACTTAATATTTACTGGGATATACAAAAGGCAATCTGGTCCATGGTCCAAAAAATAATCATGTAGACTAAAAAAGTGCTAAATTTTTTTACATAAAAACTATATATATATACAAGTAACTGTACTAAAACTGCTCGGGTTTTTGATACAAGCTGTCAACACTCAACATGTACATATATAATGATTGAATAAACTAACCTTGACTAAGATCAGGCAGTGGCTCATTGGATCCTACAACACAGATACATAAATTAGTAACTAAGAAAATATATATACTCAGGGGCGTAGTCAGAGGGCAACTGGAGAAGGGTCGCGACACCCCCCCTTTTTTGAATCGACGAAAGAATTTTTTTCATGGTCCTATTTTTTAAGCGAAAAATACATTTTCTTTAGTTATTTTTTAAGTAATACCAGAGTATTAACGAACGAAACTTACCACCTTGAAGACATTCCACGCAAAGGCCGAACTGCCAAACTTCACGGGGTTATGCAAAGCTTCGGTTGTGTACTGGCAAATGTGTATGTTTTATTAAATAAATTTCCATCACATTTACAGTCTGACCAAAAAATGTTGAACACTGACGGAAAACAGGTGGCGTGATTTTTGCAGCTACTCACTGTATATATATCTTTATGTCTGTATATATATATCTTTTTATATATGTATATCTCTATGTTTCTTTGTTTATGTCTATATATATCTATATCTCATTTTTTGATCAGACTTTAGCAAACCAAATCCTATTGCACCTGTCTTTTCTCAGGGTGGACTTCACAGAGGTGGTTGTATAAAACCATGGTCTAATACGACTTTACGTACGTTTTCGTATGATTAGCACAAAATTTCATTACGAATCGCCTGATTTGATATGAATTTCGTAGATTTTCTTAAACCATGGTTTTAGCTATATTAACATTCCAAACCTGCAGCACAGCGAGTCTTTGTTCTGCCGAAATTTTAACTGAGCTAAAACCATGGTTTAAGAAAATGTTACTAAACTCGTAACGATTCAGGCAATATTTCGTAATGAAATTATGTGCTAAATATAAAAACCACGGTCTTATAAAACCACCTTTGTAAAATCCACCCTCAGGGTTTATCAGTTTTTGGTCAGACTTGAGCGAATTGTCAATCCCAGAACATACCCTGAACACAACTGGCGATTGAGAGTAAGTATAATAATAAGGTAAGCAGAATAGCGGGTGACAGAAGGCAGCGTCGAGAAAGGGGGGGCCGGGCAGCCCAGGGCAAGGGAGGGGGCAGAAGGGGGGACCAGGAATGGGGGGTCACAAGTGAACAGCCAGGGGTCAGGGCGGGGTCAAAGGTCATCACGTGATGGCCACGTGACAGGGTCCACGAATCCGCGTAGAGGGCTAAATGTGCGGAGGATTTTTCGCTAGAAGACTCTGCTTCCTGAGCGTCCGTATCCGTAAGCAGAACTTCTGCTCCGTCAGCGCTGGTCATTTTTATTAGTTTATTAGATATAATTAATTAATTTCCCTTATGATCCGTCAATGAAAATGGCCGAGGAAGAAGGTTACGGCGGTGATTCTTCTTTGGAATACATTGAATTTAATAAAATAAATAGCGGAATTCAATTAACGTAAAATTTATTAATCTGAAATATATATATACAAGAAAAAAATAAAATTTATTAATCTGAAAACAAGAAAATTAAAAAGATAGCATGACAAGAATTTCTCTATTTTAACTCTAACGATGCAATGGCAGGGATTCACAGAAGGTGTTTAGCTTTAGACTCGGTCCGGACTGAATGAAATAGAACAAAGAAATGAAAATTTCTATGTATTTCATACGACCACATGTTCAGACTGGGTTTAAGTTAAACACCTTCTGTAAATCCCACCCAATGAGCCACCATTTCCTGAGCCAACGATTTTGTCGTGGTGAGTTGCCTTTCGCACAATCTGGGGCCTGTTGCTTAACATCACAAGTCCTACAATAATAATAATTGTAAGTGCAAAATCAGGAGATTCGCTAGCATTTCTATAAATTCAATACGAATTATTACAGTTGTAAGACTTGCAATGTTGAGCAACAGGCCCCTGAAGGGAGTGAGCTTGCCTTCTAGGAGGGGGGCGGTGAAAACCTCCCGAGCCCCCCAGCCCATGTAATACAAACCTAACCAAATATTTGACTAACTTAAAAAACAACAACAAGATTAGAGTCTACCCAAAAAGAAATATGCGGTAGACAGTCCCTGGGGTGGGGGAAGGGTAGAACCAGCTCAGAGAAGTTGGCAAATTTGATTTCCGTTCTCACACAGTGGCAAGTGTTGTCTAGAAAAAGCATGGCCAAGTCACAAATGGGCGCACACTCCAATTTAATTTTTGAAAGGGCTTTGGATTCAACCGCGCTTTTGGTTCTACGTACAACTTGTTGAATGGACTAAAGTACATAGCTGCTAGTATGAAGTTGTATATCTACGCTTGTAATCTGCTTACGTAAGAAGAAAAGTATATATATACATTGATTGATGACTAAACTTTAGCAGTATGAGTCTGACTGCTCTAAAAAGAAATCTATGACTAACGATTGAGTAAAAACGAAACATCATTAAAAATGGCCGAGATTAGAAGAGGTTATAAAAACGTAAAAAACAATGAAAAACACAGTATTTCAACATTTCAGTCCAGAAACTTAAAAAAAACTTATGAATTAAAGAACCTTACACAGCTTTATAGTTTGTGAGAATCTGAAACATCAACTGGACAAGTTTTAACTCAGCTTAGACAGTATTGTTGCTTATATTATGTGCAATGAATAATCTTTCTACTCAGCTGTGTGTATTTGTTGATTCGTAGTGACTTAATGTAAACTCTCAAGCAGAATAAAATACGAAGTCGTCTTCAAACGGCAGGCAATTGAACATTTTATCAAAACAGCCCATTTTTTGCCAAAACTCTTGAAAAAAAAGTCATCCAATTTGATTTTTCACAACGATTGTTATGAGCCATTGGAGAGACAATATAAACGGCAAAAAGTATTACGGGTCTAAAAAAAGAAATAGAAGGGGGAAAACGAGATTCTTGAAGCAGTGATTTAAAAAACAAACGAAATAGTTTCAAAAAAAGCCAACAAGTTTGCAATAATTACTCTTAAGCATTCTTACTTTCAGTCTTGTACATATAATATAAATACCTACATAGTACATATATACCATATTGATGAAGAATAAAAAGACAAAATAAAAAGTATATATAAACAGAAACACATAAAAAGCAAAAAAAGTAAACAAACTGTTCACTTAACGTTAAAAAAGTATATATATATATATATATATATATATATATATATATATATATATATATATATATATATATATATATATATATATATATATATATATATATATATATATATATATATATATATATATATATATATATATATATATATATATATATATATATACACATATATCTATATTGTCAACTTGCTAAAAAGGCAAAAAAACAATAAACATTAGAGTATAAAACTCACTCCCCACTTCTGGAACTGATATGATTCTATGGGATGCTCCACCCAACCCCCTTACAAATTTCAGCCGGGCAAGGTGTCATTTCAACCGGGCAACAAGTGGGGGCAAATAACGTTAACAATGTTTTTAATAATAATAAATAACCAAAAAATCTCTAAAAACAAAAAAATGGGCCCCTGGGGTCCATCCAAGTCATTCTTAGACTGAAGACTCACATAATGCTCACCAGACTCGCAAATGATTCAGACCTCATGCTGACAGTAAAAAATGTAATTTTTGTCCAAAAAAATAGCTGGGGCAAAAAATCCAATTACCGAAAACTGGAAGCAAAAAAGTGTCGTCAAAACCAGCGACTGATGTAACGTTATCTGACACTAAAACGACTTGAACTGTAACACAGTCAATACATAACATTTCAGAAAAATGAATAAAGATGAATAAAATTTCAGTAGTCATTGTTATAACACCAATAGTGTGCGATAAAAGTAAACGAGTCACATCATAATAACAGTAAGGCACAAAATATGAAATCTGTTATAACCCTGATTTTGAATAATTCCAAAATGTGTCTATATATAAACACAGACTGCAATAATTCAATTCACACATGGGCGTAAGGGGGGTTTTTGACACAGGTTCCCTTTCTGTTCCCTTCCTCTACCCCCATTTTGACGGTCAGACGTTAAGCCCCCCCAATCCCCCCTAATTTCCTTATCTGCGAATGTTTTCATTGTATTCATTCTTTAGCAAAGTATAAGAAAAGAACTAAGGTATCGTAAAAAATAAAAATAAATACTTACAGTTGCTCCTATATATATATACTACTCTGAATTTTCAGTAAAACAGACAAAATATGAAAAAATATGAATATAGATACTGTATATAAACGTATACATATATATACACAAACATATATACTGGGCGAATTAAACATTATGAGAAAAGTGAATTATGTATGCAATTTTCGCTAAGCACATTGCGAAAAAGTTTGTAAAAAGTTGCAATTCGTGATTTTCAAACAAAACACAGGTCATCTCAACGTTTAAAAACTTTGCAATCAAGTTTTGTCAATGTTTTAGCAAAGTTTTTATGTGGTTTTATTCTATGTAACTGCGCGTATTGTAGCCAAAGCAGGTCGAAACGAAAGCCTAATGACCATCTTCCTGAGAGAAGAAAATGTTTTTCACAATCACCAAACTTTGCTTTTTTCTAGCGATTTTTTTAAAATTTCGCCACCGTCAGTCTCTGCTGGAAAGGGTGAAACACCTTTTTTGCGTTCCGGACAGAACAAAAAGGTCCCGAAATTACACTAGTATTAAATTAAATACATTAGTCCTGGTATTAAATTAAATTTATTATTAAATTAATTAAATTTTTTAGTCAATTTAGGAGCAATCACGCAAGCGAGACAGCTTTTATCTCCTGCATGCATGGTAGAGGCCTGCACGGGCCTATTTTTTCGGCCCGTGGCGCGGCCAGACGCGTTCAGAGTCGTCTGTCGGCCAGGCCCGGCCCGGCCCGTTGGCAGGAAAAGGGGTCAATGGTCCGCAGACTCTCATATTGCGAAGTTGGAATCCTCTTTAGCTTCTCTCTAGAAGTCAGGCCCGTGGCTCGGCCCGGCCCGTCAGCTTTCAGCCCGCGGCCCGGCCCGGCCCGGCCCGTTGGCTTTTGAGGTAAGCCCGGCCCGTTCCGGGCCGTGATGCACGCCTCTAATGCATGGTACATATATAGCATAGTGGGTTTGTAGTGCATCTGCTATTTTGGAGTTAATCGTGTAACTGTAGCACCTGGACATACCCTTGCCGCAGACTGAACCTTCTACGCGTAACGACACCGACAGGATCAAACCCTATTTTTTCATGTATCACAAAATATATACTGGCGAATAACCATATGTGACGCACATACTAACATACATCCATATATGTATGTATATATAATAATACCACTACTACAACATAACATAAAACAACAGCAACTGCTGCGTAAACGCGTAACAAAATAAAGTAGCAAAAAATTTAGTGATTTTTCTATGTAACAATTGGTTACTTGGACTCAAATATTGGACTAAAATATGTGTGTATTTATGCAAAAATTTTAAAACTTACACACATGCGACCCCCTATGTAAATTACAATACCGTCAAGTTTACATGGAAAGTAGCACATTTTACTAATAGGATTTTGATTTCTGCATATTAAGGCCCTTACTAATCTTACAACAACCTGAAATATGTGTGGAACATTACAAAAAAATCCAGTTTGCCATTTATGTATGAATAATTTTAGTTCCTTAAGGGTCATTTGAAAAAACTCATAAATTTCCTTCAAAAATGTCACATAGCCAACGTCAAGAAGAGTTATATAACTAGTCAATAAATAACCGTAGGTCAAAAAATTGAAATAAGCTCAAAAACAGAAGAGACTATACATAAAAACAGCACAAAACCTATATGCCCTCCTATAAAAAATGTGATCCAGTCAACGTCGAGCAAAGTATCCCAATTTTTTGTGCGAACAATGTCAATTCACAATTTGTTCAGAATACTATGGCCTTTTGTAACTGAGTAAAAATGTTCGTTGATGCGTTATAATGGAATAAATGAAGGATAAAAAGACATGACTTATACAAGAGGATACCATTGGAGGGGGGATTTAAAACTTTTTAGAGTATATACGTACATATATATGTAATAAATTTAAACTTAAATTATATACATATATTAGAAATTATATACGCATTGTTTAAATGCAAAAAACAGCACTCACTAAAGAAATCTTGGCCGAAAATTTTGCAAACGCCGGCACCCTACCCTCCAATCTCTCTGTTTCCGCCCCATCTACTGCACTCTCTGGGACTGAATTTTGGGGGGATACCCCCTTAGTCATTACCCCCCCCCCAACTATATACAGATGCATATACCTACGCGGAGTAGCTAGGAAGCAATGCAAAAGCAAGCACGATATAGAAAAACATTCACAAACGATTATCAATTCATAAGACAAGTTGAACACGTTACAAACGAATCAAAAGTCAAATAAGCTTTTGCTAACTCTTCAACAATGGTATCAGAAATCAGAAGCTAGCCTGAGGTGACTCTGCTGTGCCGAAATGCATCAAGGCCTATTCACACGAGGGCGCATTTTGCTCCATGGCGTAGCGGGCGCATTCTATTTTCACACTGTCTGCTGCATTATTTCACACAATGCAGTAGACAAGTGTGCGTGCGCGCCCGCTCATGCGCCCTCGTGTAAATAGGCCTTTAAACTTTTGACCGCTGAACCACGGTCATCCCTGGCTCCAAAAACAACCCAGCCAACCTTCAGTCAGCTACGTATCAGTGTCAAATGCAATCACACATTAAACCACAATCCCACTAAACCTTACAGTCGTCACAAGTTAGTGTAATGCCAAGTTGCACTGCAAACAGCAACAGCTGCAGTCACAAACACTGTATTTCCATTTACAGATTCCGTAACAACCATCCGTTAAAACGTAGAGGGGGTTTATGGAATACTAATGAAAAACCTTTCAAAAAAACAGATTCAAGACTTACTAACGATGGTCCGAAAATGGTCAGATATATAACTTTGTGAGTAGGTCTTTCACTGTGTATAAATATATATATATATATATATATATATATATATATATATATATATATATATATATATATATATATATATATATATATATATATATATATCCGGATCCGGATCCAGATCCAGTTAATCGGTTTTAATTACATAGTTAATCTAAGCTAAGTCTATTAAACCCTTAGTGCAATATATATATAAGTCGACACCAACCTAGTAATATACATAAACATACATACACAACGTATACAAATTTACGTCGAATTATTCACAGACTGCTCACAACAAAACGGCGTATACATGTCACGTTAGAATTATACGACGAAAGTTTAACAAATTTATGGTATATAAACTTTTTCTACATAAATACATTTTACTACGGTCTTCTGTGCAAATATTCGAAACATTAGTCGCGTCTGCTGTTTAAGAAATTTGCACAAAAGATGAATTGCAAACGGAAATTATGAATAGCAAAATATGAAAAATAAATTGTATAAAAGTTTGCTCAATGTTATGAAATATAACAAGGCGTCCAGTAGTGTCAAAAACAGCCAACGGATTTCCTGTGCGCCGGAGAGAAAAAATAAAAAATATATATACATACATAGCTCAGGGGGAATCGAACCACGAACCAACGCAGGTTGCACTCTTTATATACAATTCACACATGTATGAAGGAAAACACCTACTCCCCCTCCAAAAAAAACTCCCTGGACTGGGGGAAGGGTGCCAGGGTCACGTACAATTGACTATTGAGCGAAAATAAGCAATACTTTTTTCAAAAAATTTACAACATTTGGCAAAACTTAGGGTATTTTTGGTCGATCAAGGGAAGGACAGTCCCCAAATTTTGGCCGGAAAGCACACAGACAAACACTGACCACATATTTATATTACATATACAAATAGTATATATAATATATATACACCTAAAAATATCTACAATGACCTAGCACTACTGACTTCACACAGTTAAAGCATAATTACTAATTTACTATCCAATCAAAACAAAGCTTGCACAAAATTCCCAGCTAAGGTAATATACCCAGCTACAAATGTAACTAAAAATTCACACGCTATCAGTCTAAGATAAATGACCACACGCAATGTCCGAGAAAGCCTCTGAGAACAGAATTCTTTTTCGCAATCACAGGCAGAAATTCAAAGACTTCTCCTATCAGTTCTACTAAGCTAACCAGTTCGTCTTAATTGTAGACTACTCATTAGCATGGAATACATGGGCTTAGTTTATGGCTGTGTGGGGGTCAAGAGGTTGAAGGATTGAAAGAAAAACCGCAAAGTCAAATTTATAGTTTAAAAAATTGAAGTGAGCAACAAAAAAGACAATCAATTTTTCATTTAAAAAATTATGTATGTGCGTAGGATACGTATATACATGTACTTATATGTGAAATAATAGTCAGCTAACGCCAAACTAGGCAGAAAAAAAACTAAAAAAGATGCATTACAAAAAAGTATATCTTGCCTGAGGTTTACAGAACGCTTGTGTATATACATATGTAGGTCAGAGGCCGGGTATAAAAAGACTCCACTCCCCCTGGACGCAGGATGACCCAAGGTCTACTAAATGTCCAAAATCAGTGTTCAAATTAGCATCAGAGCATTAATCAGGATGTCAAGATAATTTCCAGCAATAAATTTGACCACTGTCCAGTTAAGACATTCATCAGAAAGTCAGTGTCTTAGAAACAGGCTACACAACTATTCACTGGAGCAGTAAGAATTACGTATATATGTCTATATAATATAATAGCATCATCATAATCATCAAATCTTAGCTACCGTGTTCGCTTACTTTCATAGATTTTTAATAAATGCGAGTATAAACATAAAAGCCTTCAGTTGCCCCCGCCCCCCCACCCAGCTCCAACAAAGGGCGGGTTGGTAGATTCCCGGGCTGGACAGGACTTAAGAAACAGGATTTTCTCCACGTCGACCGCGAAAAAATTTGCTATTCCTTCTTTTGAACATATTGTTCGGCCAATAACCGTAGGCTCCTACACCCCACAGATGTACATGGGGCTTAGGTTGGTTTGAGTTTCCAGGACAAGCCCCCGTCCAGACAGGCCCCCCAGATTTGAGTTTCCGGGACAAGCCTCCCCTCAGATTTGTCCCATCGGGACAAGCCAAGCCCCCTCCTTGGTGCTGAAAAAAAGTTGCCCAAAAACTCAAAAACCGCCCATGATCGCTGTAAAATGTTTCAAAAGTAAGCAAAAACTGAAAAAATCGCCAAAAAATATCAGAATTCTGCAAAAATTTGCAAATTTTAGGCAAAAATTCAAGCCCCCCTAAAATTTCAAAAAAATCCGGGACAAGCCCCCCCAAACCGAGACCCCGTGTACATGTATGCTACACCCCATACATGTATGCTCCACCCCATACATTTCAAAAATATTAAGGGGGGGGGGTCGCTGGACAAATATTGACGACCACCCGCCCTTATCGACCGAAAATTAACTAAAATTCGCAAAATTTACCAAAAACTGAATCAGCGACTTTATGGTGACAACACACCCCCTTCACAACCATACATGGGCGTGAGGCGGTTTAGTTTCACCTCCCTCCCAGAAATAAAAAACTCCCTCCCCCAGGCAGGTGCTTAACCCCCTAGAATGTTTTCATCCCCCAGGCAGGTGCTTAACCCCCCAAGAATGTTCTGAAGGTATATATAAGCTCACGACGTCAAAATCGGTGGCTCACGAAGCAAAAATGGTGGCTCACAATTCACGAAGTGACAACGAGTGGGAAAGCACCCCCCCACCCCCACAGGATTCACTATCTACTTATGTTCACAACCCCCTCATAAGCAAACCGCGCACACAGGCACTATATTCTGCGTCACATAAACAGGCAGCTGAATCGACCACCGTTACAAGCAGACAACAAACAAACGGCAGCCGCCACTGCTTCTCATCAAACCGAACAGTCAAGCACACAATCAATAGGTCAACTGTATAAACTGATCACACAAGCCATCACCACTTCAGACTGCCACGCTAGACACTCAGACGACAGAGTGTAATTTGAGAATTCCACAATGGCTACAGGGAACGGCTTGATGCTTAACTTTTCATTCACAACATGAAACTGTTTACAATGGAAGCTTGTAAACAGTTTACGTATGCGCGTCACTTTGTCTGGTGGCTTCGACGGGAGCTTCACGCAGATTGAGATTTGAGTCTCATAGAGCGTAGACGCAAAGTAGAGAGTATGTAGTTTTATATAATTCCATAAAATTGTTATAAAAATTATTTAAATATATATATATATATATATATACAAAATCAGAAGAGAAATGTGCTTTTGGCTAACTTAAAGAGCAGTACATAAGATTATACACAGAAAAAATTGATATATATGTAGCTTACATAACTTATAAATTATCTATGTGAACTTGTTAACCAAGGATTCGCTTCGTAATCGTTCCTTTGCTCTCCGAAGCCCAAAGTTGCACAGTATATAGACCCTCTATTTAAAGCTCCCCTTCCCCCATTCTTCTCATCAGCCCCATTACCATAGACGCACTCACGCACATGGGGGGAAGCCGGCCAGGATATACCCCCCCCCCCCCTCAGGTAGCAAGCACGCCTCCTCAACCCCCCGCCACTCTGATAAAAAAAACGCACCAGAAATAAGTAAAAAATCAAAAAACTGCAGAATTTTTCCGGCTGCGGCCAAAAAAGTACCCCAAAAATGAGCTAAAAATCGAAAAACTGCTAAATTTTGCAAAACTTGAAAAAAGCAAGACGAGGGACCAACCCCCCAGCGAGGCTCAGGCACCCCTCCCCCCCCCCCTCCCCCGATTGCTCCCGTGCATCTCTGCCCATTGCCGGTCTCGGTTACAACTGATGACATCTTACATCAACTAAGGCTAGTCTTTAAGTTTCCAAGGAATCAAATTTCAGTGTTAATATTGAAGAAGTCTGTCCACTGGTCTGGTGCCAGCAATTTCATGACCAGTCAGGCCCTTCAAACACATTTCCCCTTTCATTAATTAACAACTATTTCCTCCATGCCCTCACAGACAATACAAACAAACAAACATTCAGGTCCTATGACAAGACACCATGTTTGGTACTACTATATATATACTGTGTTGAAAGACAGACAACATTCCAATTTAGAAAGAAATGAAACAAGAAGAAAGAAACACAAAGAGTCGACGTCGAGAATGCTAACCACTACTCCAAAGCCGCCACATGCTCCAAAGTCTCGTAGGCGCTACTGTACTTATCATTTGCAACACTGATATCATAACACATAGGACAGTAGTATATATATAGATAGAATACGGTCATAGATGTATATACATTATTTCTGTATATATATGTATCTACCGGTAAAATCTCATTCAACACCTTGTAGCGGCTAGAGTTAGCAATCGGGTCGGGTTGGTGCGGGTCGGGTCGGGTCGGGTCGGGTTGAAATTTTCCAACCCGCGGGTTGTGCGGGTCAGTTCGGGTCGAAAATTTTGGGTATAAAACCTTGAGTTTTACATTAAATTTTTCTGCTTTGATGGTAATTTCAACCTAATGTACCTGCCTCTTAGTTCTTTTTAGCCAAATTAGTCCATACATGTGCATGGGGTCTCGGTTTGGGAAGCTTATTCCGAATTTTTTGAAATTTTATTGGGGCTTGTCTCGACGTTTTGGGGGCTTGAACTGACAAAAACGCTATTATTTCCAATTTTTGCCTGAAAATGTTAAATTTTTTGCAAAATTCGGACATTAATTAGCGATTTTTTTGCGCTATTTGCTCATTTTTGATGTAGTTTACACTTTACAGGTATTTGAGGCAATTTTTTCGGTCACTTTTTCAGCAACAAGGAAGGGGGCTTGCTTCGCTCTATGTGTCAAAACTGAGGGAGAGCTTGTCCCGGAATCTCAAATCTTGGGCGGGGTTTCTCCCCGCAGACCCCTCATGTACATAATGTGCTGTAGCTTATCGAAACATGAAATACATAAAAAACTGGAAAAAAAGTGCCAAGAAAATCTGAAGTGTATCGGTGTTTGTATAGCAGCTTCAGTAGAAGTCGGGTCGGGTCGGGTCGGGTCGGGTCGGGTCGGGTCGGGTCGGGTCGGGGCGGGTCGGGTCGGGTTAGACATTAGCTCGGGTTGGATCGGGTCGGGTTATGAAATCTCGACCCGTTGCGAACTCTAGTAGCAGCATCTGTTGCAGCCACTGCAGTGTCAATCATTCAGCGACTACAAAAAACCTAAGTATGTAACTTCTTCACCCTTCTGCCATTAGCCAAATCTAAATTTGTAGACCCTTATGAAACACTGAAGTGGATTTTGGAGGGGGGTATAAGTCGGGTTGTGTTAACTTGTTTGTTTTGTTTTGTCTTTTAACTTTACCTTGACTTTTGTTAGTTTATTTCGTTGGTGTAAAAAGAAAGTGTATAAAAGGTTTCTTATATTTTCTGTATTTTTATTTTGTTGTTACTTTGCGTTAGTTTCGTTTGCGTTATTGCATAATTAACATATAAATATAATTATCTTATTATATATTTTTCATTTGTGTTGTAGATTTCATATATACTATTAAAAAACAAACAAACCACACAATTTATTAAGGCAGTGCGTACGGCATAGCAAAAAAGAAGGGGGGGGGGGAGTGATGCATAACCCCAAACGAGCCTGCGGCCACCCATACCCCCTTCCCACCCAAAACCAAACCAAACCCCCCCCCCCACACCCCGCAAAACAAAACACACACTACTGGTTGCATACTGATGAACTGATAAAGTGTGCATACTGATCAGTCTAGGTTTAGGTTGGTCTGACTGGACTAGGCTGGGTGAGGATTTGACCAGAAAGACAAACAAAGTCATAATCTGATAAACGAGATGGTGACGGCTTTTGAGAGGGCTGAGGAAGAAAATGGTATAACAACCTGATTTTAACGGGGCTGGAAACCCAGAGGGCTAATCTTGTATCGAATTGAATGAATAAGAATTTAGCTGCTCTTATTGTTTTTGCCGAAAAGGCAAAAACTTGCTGGTAGGCATTAACAGCACAAAAATTATGGGTATTATACCCCCCTTATATATATGTATGTACTTCCGTGATATTTCGACCACCTCTCCCGTAAAGCAAACATATTTTCTACCTTTTTTTACAAAAAACTAGCGATTTAGATACTGTTTTTTACGCTTATTGTTTTGTTATATATATATATATATATATATATATATATATATATATATATATATATATATATATATATATATATATATATATATATATATATATATATATATATATATATATATATATATATATATATATATATATATATATATATATAACAAAAAATATCATGATTAATGCATCAGACTATGAGTTCGATCATGGTCAATTGAATGAAAATTAAAAAACATTTTTTACCTCTCGTCTGTCTTCGTTAGCAGCGATTGAATCCCGTAGGGCGAAGAAAGACAAAAATTAAAACCTCAAGCGAAACAATAATTTGTCACAAAACTGAAAAGCTAAACAAAATATCTCCGTCTGTCTCTGCTAGTCATTTTGACTCAAAATTAAGCTCAAGTACCACGAAATTATCATTAGAGCTTGCAGACAGCGGCTGAATAAGCCAAAGTCTCTAAAAGCTTATGATTGGAGCTTTATTATCAGAAATTTTGACAGCAAAACAAACTTTCTATAGAAACAATAATAAAATCTTTTGTTTTTGAGGCAGGTCTATAATAGGCAGGCATATATATTAGGGATCGACCGGATCAAAAATTTCTGCCGGATCCAGATCCGGATCCAGTCTCTGAGGCAAACACATTTTTTTCAAAAATGAAAAAAATTTCAAAAAAATTTCCGTCTAACTTGACATATACACACCTTTTTTGTTTGCATTTATGACTTGTGTGTTATGTTCTAGTGATTCAGCAAATCACAGAAAGCTTGTTTTGTCACCAAAAGTTGTAAAATGCTCTGTCGAATACTTCCACAATAGCACAAATGGCAATTCGCCACTCCAAGGGAACGTAAACTTAGCAGTATATACATGCTGACGTTTAAATCTACAAGTGTTCGTCTTTAACGTAACGCTTTATGAGCGTAAGTTTGGTGGTTCGAGTCCACCACGGCAGGTTTGTTTTTGCATAATTGCCGACTTCGGAGAGAACAAACGGAACTGCTTGTTCAAGATAGAGGTATGTACCTACCCTTCCTGTGTTATTTAACACAGGAAATCTGACCTAGCCGAAATAACGTATGTCCATTATTGGATTTTATGCCGGCAGATAAATGTTGTATATACCGTTTACTAAACCATGTCAAACTGTTTTGGACCTTTTACAATAAAAGCCTAACATATATAACAAAGAACCAATCTACAGAGCTTTCCGTAAAAAATTTGGTTCAGTTTCCCAGTCAAGAAACCCTACATAGCCATACCACTCAGCGGACCAGAAAACCAAAAAATAACCCAACAAGCCGCGACAAAAACTTTTTCAGAACTCTTCTTCTCAAGTTCATTATTCCACAGCCGAACTTTCCCCATCCCCATGGGATCAACATTAACCCAAAAAATGAACCCCAAACACAAACACATCTGACTCACAATATGTAGTTGAAGACACATGAGTCAAACAAAGAAAATTTTAAATTTTAAAATAACATCAACTAATTTACTGCGAGTGCTAAATATCATGAAACTTGAGAATTATCTAAAAAATGTGAAACGGTTGAAAGATTTATTACATTGGTTATTATAAACACTGAATTGCATGATTCTTAGTCGCATAATGGTGTAATATTATATATATAAACTGCAAGACAAATTCCTTTACCCAAACGTTTAAAAGTTCACAGATTTCGTAATTAAAAAGAACACGAAAAATCAACTAAAAAACAAAATTACGCTAACATATGTGCAACTTATACATGGAATTTAGATAAGAAACTACTAAACTTCAACTATATGTATATGTACGTTTGTTACTGTAATACATGAACGTTATATATACATACGTATACAAAACCACAGCAACTAAAAGCCATCATTTGTGAACTCCACTCAAAATGTCACTCAAAAGCAACAGTTTGTAGTGAAAAACCATCATGCGAAAGGAAACTATAATAAATCGTAAGTTTTGGAAAAACTAATTTGGTTAGCTGTCAAACCACAAAGTGACAAATGGCCTTACCAACCAACAGGCTGCACCACTCCTTCCGGAAATTGGGGGAGGGGGCGGGGAAGATTTAAAAATACAGGGGGCCGCGATACTTAATTCAAATACAAACGAACAAAATCTGTTAACCATAATTCACAATTTTTAAGGAAAACACTATTTTTTCATTTCATACTCATAGCAATGCTGCCTGAAAAGTGAAAATATATTCTAGGGTCCTGACATAAGAAAGATTATTTTAGAGCACAAAACTTTTCTAAAAGCCATTTTCATCGTGACTTAATAGCCAATGGGAAGCAACATAAGTAGTGGTCAGTGACTTAAACCATGATTTTTTTAATCATGAAAATATATGTTACATATGTATTATATATATATATATATATATATATATATATATATATATATATATATATATATATATATATGTATATGTATATTGTATACCTAAACAATCACGCGGGTCGCGGTTCTCGCGGGTTTGGTTGGGATCAAAAACTGATAAAAAATCAAAGACAAGGCACGCTCAACTTATATATATATATATATATATATATATATATATATATATATATATATATATATATATATATATATATATATATATATAATATATATATATATATATATATATATATATATATATATATATATATATATATATATATATATACTGTAGTCTGTAAGGCATCTGTTCCGGGTTACCCACGGGACACGGGTGGGTGTAAGGCTGTGGGTTGAATCGTGGGTCAAAATTTTGCCTTATTTCAAGAGAATTGTGACCAAACGCCCTGACATTAATCCAACGCCAACCCCATTGTAATGTACATATTCGTTTGCGAGTTGTGACTCAGCAATACTCTACTTAGCTTCGGCACCGCCATGAAAGTCATCTCTTAATTCAGCGTTAGCCTACACAAAAAGACTGCAAAAAATAAGAAGTCAAAAGGGAAAAAGGTTAAAAATTGCTAAAAAATCATTCATAAATCAAACAAAATCCATAATTAGCCGTCCAATTGTCTGAGAAAATACCAAATTTAAGTCAAAGCGGAAGGCGTTCGAACATACTAAAGGGATTAGGCTAATGCAACGGCTCTGATATGATAATTTTGATAAATGAAAATGCATGGGGCTTTTAATTGTGCGTCTAATGAAAATATGCGAGTTAATTTTCCGGGGGTCACGTGCAGCAAAGCGGACCCAGGTGTAGGCTAAATAAAAGATTGAACTCAAAAGCTGGTCTGCTACGGACGTCTGAACAGCTGCGAACTTTCATATTTTCACCTCTGAACCATGGGATTCATATCTCTGCCGGATTAAACGGACTGGACTTATTTTAGTTATATATGTACACGCAATTGCGTCGGCAACATGCGTATGTAGACAGAAATTTCGAGGAGATGAGGTTGTATATATATAGCTGTGAGAGGGGAGGACTGCCAAACTTTGCTTTACCAATTTAACAAACCACCGATTTAGGCCACCGAATTCGAATAAGCTATGCACATGATATGTACTATAGGTATACATATCCCCAGGAAAATCTCAGGGGGGACCTTTCAGACAGGGCCGGGGTACGGTTGTTTTGTCGGGAGGGGGGCTAACCCCCGCAAACCCATTGATGGTCAGAAGACGCAACCCAACATGCGATCAGAACCAGTGTCATACTCTTCCCATTATGTACTCTTGATAAATACGATCCTAACCAATATATATGTACTCTAACACCAACTCTATAACAAAATGACACCAGATCAGACAAGACAGCCAGTCAACCAACAAATATCCTGGCCTGCCTGTTATCCGTCCTGGATCTGTGCTCAAATACAAATTCTTGGCAAAACTGTCACGTCAAGATTAAAATTTTACCAGCCACCCGTCAAACTTGTGGCAAAATTGACCACTGATATGTGGCTAAAGGAATTTACCAAATACGACTTGGTCATAGGAAGCTGCAAAGCAGAGGGGTGAACCCAGGTTTAGCGTATTATATACATATATAATATGTAAACGGTTAAGGGCAAATCATGCAAACATTTATCTGGTAGTGTGATTCGAACAGCTCTACCGCGAAATTCAATATAATAATATCAAGTAGTAAGTTAGTATATAATACTTAGTAATTCTGAGTTTCTGAATCCATTACATAAATACTAAACTTAATAAGTCACCATATGTTTACGCGAAAAAGCCTACGTATTTCAAAAAAACGTTACGTTCAGGCCTATTCACACGAGGGCGCGTTTTGCTCCATGGCGTACGCCATGGCGCATTGCATGACGTACGCCATGGCGCATGAGTGGGTGCACACGCACACTTGCATACTGTTTTGTTTGAAATAATGCAGCAGGCAGTGTGAAAATAGAATGCTCCCGCTCATGCGCCCGCTTGTGCGCCCTCTCGTGCGCCCTCTCATGAGCCCCCTCATGCGCCCTCGTGTGAATAGGCCTTTCCAAACTTCAAATACCTAAAGCAAAAATACATATAAATTCTATCTGTGATTACATCTTGAACTTAAGTCACCATATGTTTAAGCGGCAAGTAGACACAAGTATAGACAGACAGGGATCTACTAAAAGTGCTCTGACACGGCTCCTGGCACCAACAATGGCTCAATGACTGCCCAAAATACCCGAAAAGAGACCAAAAATGGTCCAAACTTGCCTGACTCTTGTCAATGTCCAACAATGAAGTGATCAAAAAAACGCAAACAAGGGGGGCTGAACGGGTTTAGAGGTTCTAAGTTTCTATTTAGCAAAGAAGTTGACTAATATAAATTATAACAAAGAAGTTGATTATTTATATATACGTATATATTTAATGACTAATCACTATTAAAGACAATACGCTAATTCTTAAATAGCAATTATATAACGGTTTTAGTTTGCACTATTCTTGCTACATATATAAGTGTTGTTAGTTTGTAAGCTGGGCTACATGCAAATTATCAGCGAAAGCTGAACTTGGTATATGTACATATATAAAGCACAAGAATTACAAAAAATACAAACTTAAAATAAAGTTCCCCCCTTGGAAACCCAAAAATAGCCACCACATTGGTAAGACCAAGACATATAACGGGGGATAATTTATATGCGAAAAGTGGAGAAGTGAAGAGTCCTTCTCTTTTACCCTATTTTCCGGACTTTGGCCAGAAAGCGAACCAGGCCAATTCCCGGAAGGCCCAGTCCAATTAATGACGCAATAATAGTCTCGGCTTGACTTTTGGACCAATAATTTCACTCTAAACTTTGCTCAGCCCTCATGCATTCCACATACACATATATGTATATACGTATATGTGTATGTATGTACTACTAAAGTTTTAGTAGTGTTATCAATTAGGGGGGGAACAAGCTATTGCACATCCCACCTGAAGGAGCGGGGGGAGTAAAACTTTACGACTGAAACCCATTTTCACACTTTTAGACTCAAGTTAGGTAGGTATAATTATATATATATATATATATATATATATATATATATATATATATATATATATATATATATATATATAAAAAAAAAAAAAAAAAAGAATATATGTACATATATATATATATATATATATATATATATATATATATATAGACAGAAAGAAAGGACTCCGAGAAAAGCATAACTCCCCCTAGAACTTTTGAGGATCCCCAGCGCCCAGCGGTTGATCTGACAGGGAAATCAAACGGTCCAGGCTCATCCACTAGGACGTGGTCACAGCAATATATATATATACTTGAATTAAGCTGACCAAGCCTCCCATATAAAGTTTCACTATGTATATGTATATCTATTGCATCATATAAAACTGGAATGCGTATAGAAATAGGAAATTTGGAACGGATCTGAGTGATAAAACTAGGACTTTCTGTGAATAGAATTTTATCACGAGTGGCGAGATATGTAGATATAGATAGGGCCTACCTATAAATCCTCTTTTCAAGTGAGATGGACAAGGTACAGTTAGGGTCGATTCATACTTACGGGTACAGCCGTATATATGTCCGCTCAGCCGGCAAAAGTACGAACTAATCACGCCACAATTTGCTCTTAAGGTGGTAGTGTCGTCAAAGTTTTGTTTGGTGAGAGATTTTTTTTTGGGTTGTAAAGAGAATGTGAAAAAAAACTAATTAATTTTTTTTAACCATTCCGCACCAAGAAAAAAAAAAAAAAAAAAGATGTTAGAATGTGTTTTTTTTTTTTCACAAAGAAAAAAGAAAAGAAAAGGGGTTTTTTTTTTTTTTTAAAAAAAAAATTTTTTATAAATTATTTTTTTTTTGTAGGTACCTTCTAGGGTTCCCCCCCCGATAAATTTGTGAAAAGAGAAATGTGTTTTTTTTTGTAGAAAAAATAAAAAAAAAAAGTTTTTTAATTGTGACGAAATTATCGAATGTGAATAGGTTTTCAAAACGTCATTTTTCCGACTTTGCGACTTCACTGCTACATAACTGTATGCTGCATCAATTTTTCTGAAACTTGGCAAAAATATTTACCTTGAAACATATTTTCAGAATATAAAAAGAACAATGACCTGTCTTTCATTGAAAAAGTTTTATAGTCGCGCAAAATCGACTGCTTTCGCGACACTACCCCCTAAAGACACTACATATTTGTGGACTGATTAGTATGAATCGAGTCTAAAAATACGACTAGGTTTTTCGACAGCAGAAATGCATGTAAGAAACAACATTGAGATTCCCGATCGCAGGGGTGGGTTACTTCAGATTGACCAGATTCACAAAAAAATTTTAAATTTTTTACTGCGTATAATATATGGATAATCTCGATGCGCATCACGAAAACAACTGGAGTCTTCAGTCTTCAATGATCATTTTTTAACTTTTCAAAACATTTTTTTGAAGTACCACAGGAGGAAACAGTTCAGTAGAATACAATTGTACCATAAGTATATGAGATTAGGTTGACTATTTTTCCAAAATCTAAAAGAGGGGATCGACACGTCTCGTAACAATAAAATGCTAAATAACATCTATTAAAATCACAATTCCTCCCAAAAAAAAACTACTCAATACTCAACAACAAAAAAACTAAAAAACTCAAAAAAATTGCCAATTTTCACATCACCACAGGTATTCCACAATTATACGAAGTCTCCAACACAGATTGCCCAAATCAAATACATCAGTCCGAGTCTACAGTAGTCTGCAAATGATAGCCCATAAAATTAAACGAGCGTAAAGAATTGTGGTTTTCCTCACCAGCCATGCAATTCCTGTCAACGTCTTCATTTCAAATCCAAGGTCAAGCTAACTGCCTCTCCTGAACTGATTCATATCATATGTACATGTATAAGGGGGATGGGGGTGGGGGAACCCCCTAAATCGGGGGCGGGGGGAGGGTCCTGAAAATTTGGACAAAATTAAGTAAAAATGACACTTTTTTCGCAAAAAAATTACACAATTTGGGGTATTCTTGGTCGATCAGAGGAGGAGGCTTTCAAAAATTTGGTCGGAGAGGCACCCCAAAACTTTGACCCCCATTACATGTATATGTTTCATATCATATTCGGGCATTCGGCGTAATGTTAGATGCCGAAATAAAATAATATAAACTCGATCGTGTCAACGGATTGTAATGATATATTTTGAATATTAAGGTACAAATAACGTATATGTATATGTGTGTTACACGTAAACAGATAAATATTGTTATACATCTGTTTACGTACAGAAGCTTACAAAATTATATATACATATTATGTGCATTGGTATCTGGTATACACAAGGAAGGATGATTCGAGAGCTAACCTATGCATACGTTGAACCTAGTCCTGTGAATATGATCACCAGCATACAAAAAGAGACATTCTATATACACATATACTTTTCGTAATATGAGCACACTATTAATGTCGGCTAATCTGAATTCGAATAAAAAAATAAGCTCCGTGGCGTATGACCCAGAGGAACCGAGAAAATCAAGCAAGAAGTTTTTAATTCAGTCATTTAGTACACGAAGACGAAAACATTAAGAGGGGTTTTGATCCCACTGACCGCTGTGAAATTATTTTAGGCAATCGGAGATGTAAAAAATGTCTAGTTGCAAAAAGGATCTCCGTTTTGTTCTAAACATGCGTGGCCTGCTGATATTTTTACAATCCTCAATCAAATTTGAAGTGACAAATCAGGTGATTCATAATGAACTTATGCGATGCCCAGTGGCGTAGCCCCCCCCCCCCCAAAATATCGTAATTTTGACCCGAAATCGCCCTACGCAGCTAAGCATCTCACATGACAGATGACGGACGGCTGCGGGCTGACCACTCACATTCACCGTGACACCAAATCCAAATGAAAGTAAAAAACTTTCAGATAACTGAGAAAATTATTTTCTAAAACCCGTAATTTCAACCTAACCTTCTCCGTCTCCGCTCAAAAGAATGGGCGAAAAAGCAATCAAAGAAGTCCAACTTACAGATAACGAATAAAAGGCGTAAAAAACGACTTCCGTTTCTACTATTTTGGGTTATAAAAAATCTCATCCATTAATCACAAATGAATGAGCTCACTTTGAGACTAGAAAATTAAGTTGGCAAAAAAAGTTTGAAAAAACTTGTTACAGGTTACGTCTGAAAGTTTGCAATCAATCACACGCAATTGCGCTTGTCACGCAAGGTGGTAATTGCAAACGTGTAGTGCTGAGGTACATACTTTGAAAAGTGACCTTATAAGTTCCAAGTATATACATAAACTTATGTTTATACACAAATTAAGATAGGTTCATTGCATGCATGTGAGGGGGAGCCTTCCACCCCAAAAAAATGAGGGGTCGGGGGAGGGTGACCGAAAATTTGGGCAACATTGGGTAAAAGCGGCACCTTTTTCGAAAAGTTTACACAAAGGTCTGCAAAATTTAGATTTTTTGTCGATCATGGGAAGCGACGGTTTCAACAAATGGCCGAAAAAGCACCCCCCCCCCAAAAAAAAAAAATTGACCGCGCTAGATGTATAGACTACACTGGGGAACCCAGGGTGACGTCCGATAGAGCACTATTTAGACTTAGTTCCAAATTCAAGTGTTTTTTGAAGTAAACCCAGTCCCTTTTATATCGTTCCACATGGAAACACCTGATTTTGCACTTACAACTGACACAATGACACGACTTGCCGGTATTCGACATAGTCTGTAGCAACCGGTAGCCAAAACATATTTACAGTGTGCGTATACGTAAGAATTACCGGGTGAGGGCATATATAACCCGTGCAGCATTAAGTATATATACAACATACTGTTATCTCGAACCTTACTCTGGGAGTCAACAATAAAACTGAACAGGATCAAACTTATGCCTGATGGTTCCTGTTAAATGACGGTACAACAGTAAATGTATGCATATCACCAAGTAGGGGGGGGGGGGGGGTTTGTGTTTTTTTTGGGGGGGTTGTGCTTTTTGGGCAAAACCGCAGAATAAATATGTTTTACATTTTTATGCCAAAAAAATGAAAATTCTCGGCAAAATTTGGCTGTTTTTAGAAATTTTTTCGCTTTTCGCTCATTTTGGAGCATTTTACGGCGATTTGGAGCAATTTTGAGTGTTTCGGCACCTTTCTTTCAGCTTCAAGGAGGGGGGCTTGTCCCGGTGGGTCAAATCTGAGGGGGGGCTTGTCCCGAAATCTCAATTCTGGGGGGGGGCTTCCCCCCCCCCCATGTACATCTGTGTCACCAAGTAAAACCGCAGAATAAATATGTTTTACATTTTCGGGGTCCCCATTTTCGGTTCGTATACACAATAAAATAAATATCCCTATAATTAAGCAATTGAATTTCAACACCTGACTGTAAACGAAAAACCTGGACGGAAACCGAATGCTGGGAACTCTATTAATTTCTGTGAAAATATAATGTCTAAATTAGTGCGGATTGTCTTCTGCTTTGGCAGACATTAAGGCGCCAAACGTCCGACATTAATTTTAACAGAGGCTAGTAACAGTTATTTTTCCCACGACTTCCGAGGTCTGATTTGTAAACAAAAATGAAGTTGATAAGTTTAGTAGTCTACTAACAAACAAACATAACGACAGACAGTTCTCATCTCAACGACTAATAAAATCCAAATTAAAGTTACTAAACCACAAATTCGGATGTCATTCGTCAGACTATATGTTTATGTAATGATGGACACATAATACCTCGCAGACTATAATATATCTTTACAATACAAAGACTGTCACACGCAAATTTATTCGAAATAGAGTTGAATCTTAGATTCCACTAAACTCAAATTTGACGGGAACAAAATTGAGAACACTTGACAAAATTTGTGGCAATGACATTCATGCTCCAAAAGTCAAAATTCATGTAATGTAACGAGGTG
Organism: Trissonchulus sp. WLG1_4; assembly: GCA_030248245.1. Lineage (NCBI taxonomy): Eukaryota > Metazoa > Nematoda > Enoplea > Enoplida > Ironidae > Trissonchulus > Trissonchulus sp. WLG1_4. The sequence goes on along the minus strand of JASANF010020161.1, from coordinate 143,344 downwards.
GCCGGTGTCTCAAACTCTGGGCTCTGGGGTCGCTAAACGTTAAACGAAACATTAACGCAACAAGTTTCAACAAAGCTAGGAGCTAACCGAAAACCTAATTATGAGGTTTCGATGCAGAAGTTCTATGTTTCTACTAGAAAAACCGTCAACTATTTAACGTTAAAACATAAAACAACAGCATACTGTCGCATGTACTTAATATAAAATTTCTATGCCAAAATTTTGCAAGGAAAATCTAAATAGATACATAAGTACACAGTACACACTGACACACACTTAAGGTAAAAGTAGGGGGATCTAACAGACAACAGTACATATTATTAAGCATATAAGTTCATATAAAAGTGCCCCCTCCACGGAAAAAGCACTACCGGTCAGGAAACACTACATATTTCTGTCAACTGCTGCAACAAAAGAGGACAACTTCACGCTGCGCTGACCTTGGCTCATTCTCAAGGATGATGAAATACTCCATTTTGTCTGCCGACAGTCGCACAACTTCATTCATATTCCAAGCTCTACTACTTAAACAGCGGCGTATGGACATGTAGATAGAAAAAAATATCCAGTATGTCATACTTTGAAATAAATCGCCAATAAACATAAATCGATCAAGTCGCGTACAAATATATACAAACCCGTTATTGGTTGCGAATTAGCCCCTTACTAAAATCTAGCAACAAAAAATGTGATAAACTGATAAATAACACTCGCAATTTTTTATGTAGCTTTATATAATGTTCAGCCGTTGAAAGCTTTTTTTAAAGACGTTACATAAGAATAGCTTGATAAAAATTATGCTAACCTTACACGGCTGCGGTTACAGAAATACATACGGAAACGCATGTACATAAATACGACTGGGAAAAACTAAAATCACCAATACCTATTTGTTCCGGAAATAACGCAAACATAGCTCAACTTAAACCAATTAAGTAATGCTAGGAAAAGACTAGTTAGCTCAGGAGACTCGGAGCCTAGCTTAGTCACCTCTGCGATTTCGCCCACCCAAAATTAACATCAACCATCTGTGTGTCAAAATGTCATCAAAATTCCCCAATCAAAATCCATTTAGGCTCAAACACTAACCAGCTAACCATAACGGCCTTAATCGACAGAAGGGGGCTTGGCCTAAATTTTGTAAAAAAAAATAGCCGTGAGGTAAACCAGAAATCGCTACCTTTCGATGAACTTAAAATCGACGTATGTATACTTATACACGTATATACTGTACGTACACTGTGTATATTTGTGTGTACACATGTACACATGTATCCCACCCCAAGAGAAATCCACAAACCCTGGATCTAGACATCTGTAAATTCAACAAAACACCCGGGCTGACTTCTTGTCCTCACAATTCCTTCCGTGTCAGTGGCTAATTCCAAAAACCTTTGCCTACTAAACCCGCTCATGTGCAAAATTTGATTATATAAACATACAAATTTGGTGCCTTTTCAAATTTTACATTTAGCAGCCGGCTAAAAACACACGGTGTACCAATTCAAATGGTAACCATGTAAAACGTAATCGAAAAATCCCTCACAACCCCAATATCTAAGTATTACAATATAACCACATCAAAATTTAGTTTTATGCCTTTTAAAATTCTGGTGACCCCCGCCCCCCATCAAACGGGGCCTGCAGTCCCACCCCCTGTCTTTTACGAGCCTCAAGTAAAACGAATTCATTTTGAATACAAATGATTAGAAGAACGTAATAAAAACAATTAACAACAGCCGGCCTAGACAGGAGGTCACAGATTGCTCAAACACCGTCCTCGAATAACCTAATCGGAATCGTGGACCAAAAAGTGCCTCTGTAATGAGTGTATTCCCACTCAGTTTACATTATACGTATAAAGAATCTCCGTTACCAACTGCACATACAGCTGATTTGAATGAAATGAATGTCTAGCATTAAATGAAAACTACATACGATGACGAAACAAAGAGCGAAACTAAAACAAAAATAAAAAAATAAAGACGAAACCTGATCATGATATATACACGTAGACGTACAGTGGCATGACACCAGTAGGATTTAGAAAGAAAATCAGAAACATCATCTGTGAACTTTGTAGTTTAAACAAGCAGAAGTTGTATGCAAAAGGTGTTCTCACTAAGCAGCAAGCGCTCAAGCACAATGGCTTTGAGTACATAAATAGGTAAACCAATTATATAAAAAATCTGCTTCGCAGCAAAATTTTAGGTAAACGGTGTAGCTGATACTACAGCAGTGACCTACACAAGCGTTACACTAATCTGAAGATAAAACCTTTGAGAAAATCAGTTTATGCACACTTTAACATCAGCGACTCATAGATCCACGTCCACAATGCTCTTTCCACAATTGCATCAAAATCTTGACATGAATTTAAGCACAGCTCTTGCGTTATTTGAGGTGCGGACCGCATCTACATTACAAGCTGTTATGCGCTTTAGTGATTTGCGTTTACCACTGCAAGATTAATATATCGTCGATCTCATTTAGCACTTCAGTTGTTGTAGCACGTCATTTTTCAAAACTGAATGTGTTAGTGCACCGGAGACAAATTATATTGACTGTGTTGAGTGGCAGTTTTATTACCGCATTCATGTATTCATTGAGATTGTGCAACCTACAAAACGCAACAGTGTAGCCACCATTTTTATTAATATTAGAAGAATCAGAAACCATATTCAGAAATATTAGGTATGTATCACTCACTGTATCAGTGCCAATGAGTGCAACCGTGACTAGTTAAAACCACTCAATTCAAATGCGATCTGGAAGGCTATTTTCAATGTATAAGTTGCAAAATTGCAATCTCAACATTCACAGGTGACAAACTCTTGGTCAAAAAACCATAACACCCATGGTAATTTTTACGTCAATTATTGATCGGGTCACTGAAATTACGTCTGGTAATTGGTCGTGACTAATGTGTGTCGGAGCAAGAGAGTCAGGTTGCATAGACTTTGCATAAGTTTTGCAACCCGCAACGGTAGCAGCATATGAAGCACTGCTCAAAGGATTCTAATTGGTTTTATAAACAGTAGCTCACGTTGTGACCGCGATCCCTGAGCATTGTAAATATACCTTTTTATTCGCAACGAAGACAATCCCTGTTTTGATAATTAGAACAGTGCATAAACTGTGATGTCAAATTTTCTGAGTCTGACGACTATCACACTTGCTAAATGTATTATGAAATTTAGCTTGAGTGAAATCTTAAGCAGTGAAATTGAACGTGATTATAGGTATGAGGTGAGTGAATGTTTTCAATTGAGATTAGTGGCAATGAGTTGAAATTGTAATCTGAGATTTTATTATTATCAGATGTATACATACTTAAGTGAATAACTAATACACGTCACACGCTCGTCGCTCTCCTAGCGAATGTTCTGCACAACAGACAATGTTTCTCTTTTTTACTCACACACACACACACACACACGCACACACACATCTGCAGACACTGCAAATGCAAACTAATTTGCATATTGTCAGTGTGTGTTAGATAAACAAATGAAGACATGATCTATTGATACACAGTGACACTGTACATAATATGCACAATAGTCAAAAGAGTCTGGGTATCAAGAGCACGTATTGTGCACTTTGATACCCAGAGTCTGGGTTTTTTTGTGTAAAATAGGGTGTATTTACACATCGGCCGCCTAATTTACACAGCAAAAAATAAAAATACACTGATTTACACAGCCCTATTTCCGCGCAAATGTTGCTAAAACTGCCTATTTTGGTAGTAAAAACTACAAAAAATCGCCAAGTGGCGACTGCGGCCTGTGACCGCTTTGTAATAAAAAAATAACTCTTATTTTTGACTCAAAAACAAAAAATCTCCAGTTTCTGTAGGCTTTCTAAAACTGGCACTTGAAAATTGGCCATTTTTGATGAAATTTAAGCGATTTTTACCTAACTTTTATCTAAAAAAATGTAAAAATTGCGTCAGTCTTGGGTGAGGAGGGTTGGTTGATTCAGGGGAGAAGGGTCCCCCACCAGGGGGTATATACCCAAAATTTTGGTGCTCTTGCATGTAATACTTCAAAGTACTTTCAAAGCTGCATGCCTGCATGGCACGTTTTAAACCCGGAATTAAAAAATGTGTAGGATCTGGCTGATGAAACAGATCTGTGTAAACCTGCTTAGCAGGCGTTTTTCGGGTGCAGTCGGCACTAGGATGCACAGCGTACACTCTATTCTCATTCTTCATAATTTTTATTTTCGTAGTTTCGTAAGTCGCAAAGTCAAAATATGGGTTTTTAAGTGCAAAAAATAATTTTTTACCTAAAAAATGCCTAAATACACTTTCAAAAAATTTACACTACATACCGTTAATTTACACAGCAAATTCTTAATTTACACAACATTTACACAGTGCCGATTTTGAAAAAAAACCCTGACCCAGACCCTTTCTAAATGAGCTGCTGCGCTGTGGCGCAGCAGCAAAAAGACGTTACCCGTCGATACGTAAAGTCACAGACAGAGACATACGTGCGTACTGTATTCTGTATATAAATGTACACATATATATCGTCTATATATACATATATTACATATATAAATCTACTAAAAATGATTAATTTTTAATGTAAACAGAAAACAGAAACCCACAACAGCCTGTTAATGAGACCTGCAAATAAATTTGTAAATCACAACTCATTAATCAGCAAACAAAATCAACCATACAAAATATTTATCATTCTTTGCCATGGTTGTCAAAAAGTGACAAAATTAAACAAATTCAGACCACAATTTGTCAAAATTAACACCACAATTAGGTAAAACTTCATTCAACATGAGCAAAAAGTCTGGAAGAAATAACTTCATTCAACATAAGCAAAAAGTCTGGAAGAAATAAAAAATACATCACATTAGGTAATACTAATATGTATATAGTATATATACATGTATATAATATATACAAATATACATACAGTAGCGAGTAGACGTTAGGAGACTTGGCTATTTCAGTAATGTTTTGCCTAACAAATCAAGTAAAAATTTGAAAAGTTAACACAGAACTAAAAAAACAGCCCTAAGGTCCGGGCCAGGGTAATTGACGTATCAGGCGTGGCACCACTCGGCACTTGCCACGTTTGATAGGGAAAACAAAAAACTTCAAACATTAAATAGATATATGCTTCATAGATTATTTATATATATGTACATACATTATATATCAATATATATATATATATATATATGTATATGTATGTATATATATATATATATATATATATATGTATATATATATATATATATATATATATATATATATATATATATATATATATATATATATATACAGGGGCGTAGCCAGGGGGGGGGGGGGGATGGGGGGAATTCCCCCCCCCCCGAAATTTTTTACGACCAAAATTTTACACAAGGGTCCCCCCTCTGGTTTTTATGGTTCGGCGGGAAAAAATTTCTGATACGTCTCCAATTGACCAAATTTGGCCTAAAATCAAAAATTTCCCCAATTTTTTTCTGGGGGCTGCCACCCCCAGACCCCTGCAACTCTTTGGCATAGTGTTCCTTGCTTTTATCTTAAATGAAAACATGTCCATGTACATTACATCTGCATTGTGCCCTATGTATGTATTTGCTTTATACAATGTTTGGTGTACCGTTTTAGCTGTTTTTTTATTCCAAAAAATACATTTTTAGTAATTTTACAGTTTATATGTCAAAAAATTTCGGAAAATTTGCTAGCCGCTGGACCATTGCCGGCCACCGTCTTTGTAATTTTCGGAGTTTTGAGCTCCAATTTTACGTTCGATGCTGCAGCGGTGAAAAATAAGCATATTTTTGACCGGAAAAATGCTAATATGTGTCGTTTTTTGCGTTAAAATTGCAATTAAGTGCATTTTAACACATTTCAAAAAAATCGAAAAGTCATTCCCCCCCCGAATTTTTTTTCTGGCTACGCCACTGTGTATACATGTAGTTGGGGGGGGGATGGGGGGGGAAGACCCCCCCCCAAAATTCGGTCCAGGGGGAGGGAGGGGGGGTCCCACCAGGGGGAAAAGAGGGGGGAGGGTGCCGGCGGGAGCAAAATTTTGGCCAAAATTTAAGAAAATCGGCATTTTTTCGTGAAATTTAAGCGATTTTTACCAAAATTTTCGCCAAAATTTGTCAAAATCGGTGTTTTTTGGTCAAAAAAGGTAAAAATGCGTCATTTTTGGAAGGGAGGGGGGTCAAAAATGAGTTGACGCAGGGGAGGGGGGTCCCACCAGAGGGGGGGAGGGGTACCCAAAATTTTGGTGCTGTTACATGTATGATATATATATATATATATATATATATATATATATATATATATATATATATATAATATATATATATATACATTATGCATATTATGTAATATATTATACATATACAAAGACAAAGTATATATAAGTCATGACACTTGTACTTGTATATACATACTTAAGTAAGCGAAGAGCACCGTCACACAAGTACAAAGACACTTAGATTGAATATTATATATATTCAAACAAAAATTTTATTTTAAATCAAACTTCAGTAGGAATTTTGAGCAAAAATGAAGCCTATATAAACTACATAATATATATATATATACCTAATTTTGAAAACAATATCCCTTTTAATATTCTATTTAACTAGGCTTGCAAAAGCTTAGCTAATCCATTATCAAATTCCGCCTATTAACAAAAAAGTGTTATCATTAGGAATGGGAAAAAGAAAAAATTATTGATGTTAAACGCCGCAATGAGTCGGATTGGTGCAGCAATTTGGAGCAATTCTAAGCAAAAAATTTCAAATTGCGCTTTTCAATAAATATAATAGATACAACTGATAAAATTTCAAAAGTTCGTGTCAAAATAATCACTTTCTGCAATCTTTAAAATTTTTTATATATACAACTAACTGTCACCAAAATCTCCAAGCCCTTGTCACGTCAGGTTCATATTATGTATATATATTCACACATGGTGGGACTGGGAGGGGATTTGCACGAGCGGGTTGGGTCGGAAAATTCGGAAAAAAAAGTTTGTTCCGAAACGCGAAATCTAAAAAAAATTATGACGTCATATTTCAAATTCACAGAAGTATGGATACAACACACTGCGTATGTAATAGTGCTAATCGGTTTAAGCAGTGATTTGAACAACTTAAAAATATATATACACTGAATAAATTTCAATTTATACGTGGGCCACTTGGGCATCAGCTAAAAACAATCCATCATCAGGTGGGTTATTGATTGATCACGATTAACGGTATCTTAATATTATGGGTCAAGGTTGGTCGCGGGTCGACTTCTACGGCACGGGTTGTATCATCGTGGGTTCACGAGCATATTCACACATTCACTTTCACGAGCATAAGGGGGTTGTAAAGGGGGGTTTTCACCGCCCCCCTCAGTGGGGTCGGCAGTCGGCACCCCCCCCCCTCTGATTGCCAATAAAATGTGCCAAAATTGAGTGAAAAACTGAAAAATCGCAAAAAATTTCCGGCCGCAACCAAAATAGTGCCCCAAAAATGAGTAAAAAATCGAAAAAGTGCAAAATTTTTCCAGCTTTCCCCGGAGATCAAACCAAAACCGGGACCACCCCCTTCTCCACGGGGGGTCAGCACCCCCCTTGTCTTGTCGACTACTCCCATGCATCCTGCCCACGACTCTATACGAAATACATAAAAACTGTTTTGTGTTACGAACACAACGTGGAATATAGTATAAGCAAAAGTTAATATATGAATAGAGTTAGCTATAGACTGTAGACACCCGACATATGTACACATCTGGCCAAAATAAAACCCAAATAAAAGCATAAAAGATATATACACAAAAGAAATGAGCTAATAGCATAAAGTCGAAACATGAGTCAAAACACAGCGATACGCTTTGACGCAGTGAACAATGAAGAAGCAAGTAGACCGGTTGAAAAAGTGACAGCATATAACCAAGCATATAATTGAGATACGTACTCTCCCCCCACTCACTGGGTATAATTGTGGGGGGGGCTGTATAAAGAAGGAAGGGGGTGATTTAAAAACAGCAAAAATGACTAAAAGTAGAGTGCGGTTCCATAAGAACCACCAACGTCCAACACCCTCAAAGTTTGAAAGCTACTAAAATTAACATTAACACGCACACACACACACAACCGAATTGTGTGTGGGGACAATTGAAAAGTTTTAACTGGTCCACCCAATAAGCAAAACTTTATACGCGTAAATGTAGTTACTTGACTTAAAGACGCAGCTTTTTCCCAGCGCACACAAACTTAGTGAGTAAAATGCGACGTTCGATAAAAGTGAGAACAAAAACTGCTCCAATAACAACTTTATACATAAAGCAAAAAATCACACATGTGTATTTCTAGTTTAATATACAGATAGTATATAATACATCGACTAAGGGATGTCCAAAGCGATAAAAACTTGGATGAACCGATTGTATAAGCAACACAAGTGCAGCTATAAAAAATACACCATGGTATGCGGCAAATATATTCATACAATAAGTATCGGGGTCCAAATTTTATATAAAGGGCGACGTCGGTAAAATTTTGGGGAGTTGGGGGCGCTACCCTCGGACGCTTATCAATCCTAAATGACCCTAAGTAAAATAAAATGCCCTGATAAAGTGTGCGTAAAGCTTTATCCGTCTGAGCCCCTGGCATCTTTTTAGCGTGGGGAGCTCGGAGGAGGTGAATTTCTGATAAGGTACCGACTTTCCGACAGTAGGTTTTATCGAACTTTATAAGTGATATATATCTCTGTGGTGTAGTTTAGTATGTATTGATAAATTTAATATTAGTGAAGCTTAAATCATGTATATACAGCCGTTCTTTCGCCTAAAAATTGTGCCTCATCGAGACTTTGATGCCCCCCCCCCCCCGTTTCACGCCCCCTCCAATAAAGTTTTGCCTAAAATTATGCCAGTTAGCACTTGGGGCTCAAGCCAAATCAATCAGGAGACCATAACTTTTTCCTGCAACTATATACATATATATACAGGGGCGAAGCCGGGGGGGGGGGGGATGGGGGGCATTCCCCCCCCCCCGAAATTTTTTCCGACTGAAATTTTACACAAGGGTCCCCCCTTTGGTTTTTATGGTCCGGCCGGAAAAAATTTCTGATACGTCTCCAATTGACCAAATTTGGCCTAAAAATCAAAAATTTCCCCAATTTTTTTCTGGGGGCTGCCGCCCCCAGACCCCTGCAACTCTTTGGCATAGTGTTTCTTGCTTTTATCCTAAATGAAAACATGTGCATGTACATACATCTGCATTGTGCGCTATGTATTTGCTTAATACAATGTTTGGTGTATGGTTTTAGCTGTTTTTTATTACAAAAAATGCATTTTTAGTATATAATTTTACAGTTTTATGTCAAAAATTTTCGGAAAATTTGCTAATTTGCGAGCTTCTGGACCATTGCCGGCCACCGTTTTTGTAATTTTCGGAGTTTTGAGCTCCAATTTTACGTTCGATGCTGCAGCGGTGGAAAATAAGCATGTTTTTGACCGAAAAAATGCTAATATGTGTCGTTTTTTGCGTTAAAATTGCAATTAAGTGCATTTTAACACATTTCAAAAAAATCGAAAAGTCATTCCCCCCCCCGAAATTTTTTTCTGGCTACGCCACTGTATATATATACAATTAATTATATAATCATATAAAACAAGTATATACATATATACAACCATTTTGAGGCAAATGCAAAATATGAGACACTTTTTTGGCAAACTCAAGTGCCTCCATGTATATATATACTTCCATAAATATACGAAAGAACAACGGTAATATATATATATATATATATATATATATATATATATATATATATATATATATATATATATATATATATATATATATATATATATATATATAATATATATATATATATAATATATATATGTATAAAAGCAACCCGACCACCACTGGGATGGGCCCATTAGGGAAATAAATTTCCACGCGTAAAAATATATATAGTATATAATGTAGTAAACCCAATTGAACAAAAAACCATTTTAAACGGTAGCATTTACAGGCAACAAAACGATGAAAATAGTTTTGACACTGAAACTAAAATTATCGCCAGCCAAATAATATAAACGTTGAATGAGAAAAAACCTGTCAACAAATTTTCAAAACATCAAAAACTTGCCTCACACAGATGCAAAATAGGCATATAAACGGCCAAACGGGTGTATGTACGTATATGTGCAACTAGCAGCGGCTATAATAAAATTTAAACTGAGAATTGTACAATTATAGTATATTATAACTAACACTAGAGCCAGAGGTCAGAAACAAAATGAAACTCTTTGTTCTAAAGAATAAAACCATGAAATAAACCACTGATGTAAACTTGACCTTATTGAGTTACTTAAACGTAAATAGTAAGTAAGTGTATATACACTGTAGTCTCAAATTTTATTTTATTGTAGTCTCAAATTTTACTTCATTCCTTTTCTTAACTCTATTTTCCTGCTTTTCGCTGAAAATTCTAGCCATTTTATATTTCAGCAGTACACCAACTATTATACATAGTACATGATTATCCAAACATGTATACATATTACATAGTACATTTATATATATATATATATATATATATATATATATATATATATATATATATATATATATATATATATAAATAAAAAAAAGAAAACCTTAGGCAAACTTTTAAACTTCTACTGGCAGACAATTGGCCGTGGTAAGATTAACTAGCAGCAGACGTTTGTGACCGCCCGTCCTCGCGTGGCCCATTCATCACGCTGCCACACCATATTGCGCCGAGTGGACAAAACAAAGCCACAAATTGTCGCTCTGAGTTTACGAATATATACGCAACAAAGTTTTATAGTTGCTTTTTCGCTAACTAAAACAAAACACGGGCACAAATGTACATGCATACAGATACGAGCAACTGCTCACTGGAGGGCGAACGGGGAAATACAAAATATATACATACAAACAAAAAATTAATAAATAAATGTCTGCCTAATTTTGCTACATATTTTGCTAATTCTGGCCAAAAAATGTTGATTTTTCCAATTATATATGCGGCTTTGAAATTACTCTTTCAATGGTAGCATTTGATTTGCAGTATTTTTGCCAAATCTATTTTGCGCAAAAAACTTCATTTAAAGTTGAATTTTTGGACAAAGTTTTATTTCCAGCTAAAGCTGACATCGTACAAACCTCTAACCTAGCCTATTGGGAAGAGCCTTCAAATTTGACTACAGGGGGAGTCTGGATCATTAGTCGAAAAAATGCCGTTTACCGACTTATTCCACCCCTAAAACCTTTAACACCTATAACTAGCCGACAGCTAGAGGGAGCTTTAGATAATCAGGCTTGGCTGACGATGGGGGCTCTGTAATTTTATTAAAAGATGGGGTAGGAAGCGATTTACAGGCGAAAATAACTCCCCCACGCCAGCCGAGCCTTGACCGTCACCTTCGACCTATATAACTATCATAGAGTGGCTTTGTGTTATGTATATCCATGCAGTCGTCGGGATTCAACTATACAAGGAAGTGTTCCCATAAACAGTCACAAGAAACACCAATTCACAGAGTTGCCGGACCCAGCCCAGGGGTCGGGTCTTCAGAAAAACTTGGAGAAGATTTTTAGTTTTACGTCACATTTGGTCAATTGGGGTGGGGACGTATCGAAAAATTCCTGCCAGGCTTAAAATGTGGAAACAAGTGCAGTTGGAGGGGGGAATAGTGGACCTACTTTTTGGAGTAGAGCACGTTAAGAGAAGCATTTTTTGTAATAGAACCCCTATCCACAAATTTGGATTTTCTGAGCTATGACCCCTTAAAAATGGCATTTTCAGTGTTTTTGGAAGTGAACATAGGCAAAATTTTGAAGCCAAAAAAGGCTATAATCGTTGTTTTTTGATTGTTTTGACTGCACTAGCATGTTTTAAGCCATCGTCTAAGCTTAGCTGGCACTCTGGCACGATTCTCAAACTAAGCTAGCAGAATTTTTCCTGAAAATTTAGATTTTTTAGTCCCTAAGTCTGAGTTAAGACTAAGCCTGAACCTAAGCCTAAGCCTAAGCCTGATACTAAGCCTAAGCCCCATACTAAGCCTAAGCCGAAGCCTAAGCCCAAGCCTAAATTAAGGCAGTGGCGTATTTAGAGGGGGCTGTGTGTGCTGCAGCCCCCCCCCCCCCTTCTTGGCGGTCTGAGCACTAGGGATGGAAGTCTCGGTTTTTTTCCGAGACCGAGACCACGAAACGGAGACTACCGAGACCGAGACCAAATTCCGAGACCGCCAAAACCGAGACTTTGGGTCATTTTTTGCCATTTTTTTACCTATTCATTTGATGACTTTTTACTAGTTTTTAGGTAAAATTAAGACCATAGTCAGACACTTTATGTATATATAACTAACGGCAAGATAACGACAATTTTGGTTACATTTTTGGTTCTTTGCCTCTATTATGTCTGACCATGTATTCTTGAATATTGTGAAATTTTCTGTCTCAAATTAGACGCAATTTGTCCTTGTTCTCGCCAGAAAATAGCAATTTTTAACATAGGCGGATCTAGGGGGGGGGGGGGGGGGCTCGAGCCCCCCCATTAGGTCGAGGGGCCTATCGAGTCGGGGGCCTATCGGCCCGAAGGGCCGATAGGCCCCCGACTTGTGCATACATGTAGGTCGCTCTCCATGTTGTTTTAGGGCCTATTAAGGCCCTTATAGCCTGTTGTGGACTAGATAGGCCCCTCTCCATGTTGTTTTGGGGTCTATTTAAGCCCTTGTAGCCGGCTGTAGAGTAGATGGGCCCCTTTCTATGTTGCTTTTGGGCCTATTTAGTCTCTTGTAGCCTTCTCTGGACTAGATAGGCCCCTCTTCATATTGCTTTGGGGCCTATTTAGGCCCTTGTAGTCGGCTGTGCACTAGATAGGCCCCTCTCGATGTTGCTTTTGGGCCTATTTAGGCCCTTGTAGCCTGCTCTAGACCAGACAGCCCCCTCTCCATGTTGCTTTGGGGCCTATTTAGGCCCTTGTAGCTTGCTGTGGACTCATGTAGGCCCCTCTCCATGTTGCTTTGGGGGCTTATTTAGGTCCTTATAGCCCCCCCTCGAAATTTGTTCCGACTGAAGTTTGACAGAATGGTCCCTCCTTTGGTTTTTATTGATCGGCCGAAAAAAATTTCCGATACGTCTCCAATTGAACAAATTTGGTCTAAAAATGAAAAATGTTCCACAATTTGTTTTTCATGGAGGCTGCCGCCCCCAGACCCGACCCCTGTGACTATGTGGCTTACTATTTCTTGTTCTTATCCTTCATCAAAGCCTATGCATGTATATACAAGTACATTAGACTGCATTTGCATGTCTCGAGTACATCATGATCATGCTGCATTTAGGTGTGTAATATATATATACACTGTCTGTTGTAATGCTCCCATATTTTGTTTTATTTTCCTGTCGGAAAAAATTTCAGATACGTCTCCAGTTGACCAAATTCGGCCTAAAATTTGAAAAAATCTCCATTTTTCTGGGTACGCCACTGGTTTTACTACAAACACTTTCAACTCATTGCCTTGATATGGCTGCGGCAATAACAAGATAGCGTAAAACTGAAAAACGCTATCATAAAAAGTGAACAAAATTCTGCAGACCTCCCCCCCCCCAAAAAAAATCAGTCTGGGACCGCCAGTGCCCTCCCCAGAAACTTTCAACGACTAAACTTTTACACAAGGATCCCGCTTGGTTTTATAGCCTGGCAGGAAAAAGTTTCCGATACGTCTCCAATATTGATCAAATTCAGCGTAAAAATAAAAAATTTTCTCATATTTTGTTCTGGGGGCTGCCGCCCCCAGACCCCTGCAACCATATGGCTTTACTATTCCTTGCTTTTGTCTTTCATGAAAGCGTATTATATGTATATATTTGTGCATTGTGCACTATTTATTTGCTAATACACTGTTACGTGTATCATTTAAGCTGTTTTATTGGGGTAAAATTGACATTTTAAGTAAATTTATGGTTCGTAGTGCCAAAAATCTTCTTACAGTTTTCTATTGGCTAGCTGGTGCACCCTCGCCGGCGCGCCGGTTTTGTAATTTTAGGTGTTTTGAACTCCAGTTTTACGTTCAATAAAAATTCGGTCCAAAAAATTGGTTTTTTAACGAAATGTGTTAATATGTGCCGTTTTTTGCGTTATAATCGCATTTAAGTGCATTTTAACACATTTCAAAAAAATGGGGCCTATTGGTCGGGGGGCCTATCGAGGTCCGAGCCCCCCCCTTGGAAAATTTCTAGATCCGCCACTGATTTTTAACACTGTTTGGTTCGAATTAAGTTAAAAATCGCTCCGATTTTATTGGAATTACAAAATATGTCTTGGGCTTAAAAATTAATTAGATTTGCGTGCGGTGACGCTCTTTCATTGCCTTTGAGTGGAGCCCCCTCAATCCCCTGGGACTAAATTTTAGTTGGGAGTAGAGTCTGCCCTTCTCATCTCCTGAACTGTATGCATGTGTCACGACATGGTTCTGAGTAGTGCGTTGCGTTGTATATACTTTCACAGATTTTTGTTTTTGATTTTTGCTACACCCATACTATATATATATATAATTGGAATTTACAGTTAACTATGTGAAGCCACCAATTGGCATAAGAAAGTTGACCAGCAAAACACTACAAAGAATTAAATATTGTCACACATACAGACTGGAAAGATAGTATGAATTAACAAACCTAATCACAAACATATATTTTAATGTGTATACTGTGTTTACTGAATACTGACAAACTGAACAACCAACCACGATAAAGTTCTTTTCGGAAAAAATTGTCAGAATCTCACTGTTTGGTGTGAAATTTTGATGAAATACAAACTTTCGAAAAAAATTTTCTGCCAAAAATATAAATCAAAGGGGGGGCCACAGGAAAATTTTCCACAGAATTGAAAACCGAGACCGGGTACAAACCGAGACTTTTGGACTACCGAGACCGAGACCGAGACCGAGACTGGGCTAGTCTCGGGTTTTGACCGAGACCGAGACCGAGACTTCCATCCCTACTGAGCACCCCCCTTAGAGAGTCGCAGCCCCCTTCCCCCTTCACAGAAAAACCAGGGATCTAGATTTTATGTAATTTATTTTCGGTTACAGATTTTTCCGATGTTTTTTACCCTTTCCATTGAGAAACATTTTACAGACTTGCAGAGGAATTTCAGATAAATTTCAGAGAAATTCAGGGAAAATTCAGAGAATTTCTCCCACAATTCAGAGATTGAATTTTATCTGAAAAAAAGTCACTGGCTTTTCAGATAAATTTCAGATACTTTTTACACGAATTTCAGATAAAATTAACCTACTTTTTACAGATGTGAAAAACATTTGAATTATCTCTAAAACTCCTGTAAGAAGTATCTGAAATTTATTTGAAAAGCCAGTGACATTTTTTTTCAGATAAAATTCAAGTCTCTGAATTCTGGGTGAATTCTCTGAAATTCCCCTGAATTTCTCTGAAATTTATCTGAAATTCCTCTGAAAGTCTGTAAAAAGTCTCTAAATGGAAAGGGTAAAAAACACCTGAAAAATCTGTAATAGAAAAAAATTGACAAATAATTCAGATTCACTGGTTTTGCTGTGCTTTGACTTGGTGGCTCACGTTGCTCCGCAGCCCCCCTCCCCCCGGTCGCGGCTCCCGGTGCAGCCTCCCCCCCCCCTTTTTGCAAAATCCTGGATACGCCACTGAATTAAGGCCAAGTTTAGATTTGGTCAAAAATTGGACGATTCTGGTCAATTTGGCCAATTTTTGGAGGAGAACGGGTCACGGTGCCTTTGTCTTAATTCTGAAAAGTTGTAAACATTATTTCTACTCCATTTAAACACGTTTTGAACGGAAAAAACACGGGTTCCGAAAAAAATGCAAAAACGTCCCTAACGGAGGGTTCCGATTTCTGGCGGTCATATCTCAGAAAATCCAAAAAATAAAATAGGGCTTCTTGAAGCAAAAATACTTTCCCCAAAAACCAAAGTGCTCTACACAAAAAATAGGTCCACTATTCACCCCCCCCCCCCCAACAGCATTTAACCCCAAATGTGGGTGCGTGTGCGTTTTCAAAAATACGCAAACTTACGCTTAGGTTAGGATTTTACAGTGGTGTACCCAAGGGGGGGGGCTAGGGGGACATCAGCCCACCCCCTTCGCGATTTTAGCCCCCCCCCCCTTCGCGATTTCAGCACCCCCTTTTTTCCATTTTTTTGTGGTAGTGGTCCCCTTAGGTTTCATGACACCTCCGAAAAAATTTTCCGGCACGTCCCCAATTGACCAAAATCACACTGAAATTTCAAAAATTTCCCTAATTCATTCCTGCTATAATGTGCATGACTTATATCTGCTATGGTGTATTAATAATGAGTATATAATGCTGACAAGTATTCAATATTTAGTTATATATTTTGTATTGCTTTCATTTAAAAACCGTGCGGTGGATGGAATGGAGGACGAACGTCTAAAGACAGCTTTTTCACCCTGGCATATTAAAAATATGTTAAATTTGTGCAAATTTAATGCGAAAAACGTGTTAAATTGATGTTAAAATTTTTTAACATGTTTTTAACACTATTCAAAAAACATGTTAAAAGATGTTAAAACCATGTTAATAACATGTTAAAATATGTTAAAAACATGTTAAAAGCATGTTAATCGAAAGTGCAAAAAACATGTTAAAAACATTCAAACACATTCTTCCTGTGAGCTAAGCCTAAGCCTGAACCTAAGCCTAAGCCTAAGCCTGACACTAAGCCTAAGCTTAAGCCCCATTTTAAGCCTAAGCCCTAAGCCTAAGCCCAAGCCTAAATTGAGGCCACGTTTGAATTTTGTCAAAAATTGGACGTTTCTGGCGAATTTGGCCAATTTTGCGGCAGGAACCCGGTCAAAGAGCCTTTGTTTTGATTCTAAAAAATTGTAACCAATAATCTGACACCATTTTGACACGATTAGAACGGAAAAAACAAGAGCTTCAAACAAAAACCAACGAATAAATTTTACGAGTTCACTTTTACTGAGTCAAAGTTTTTTCGCAATTTTTCGAGACAGACAGATTTTTCGCAATCGTCAATTTCTTTTGCAATTGAGAACGTTTTAGCGAAAAAAATCCCTTCCTGTCCAGTGGCGTATTTAGGGGGGGCTGGGTGTGCTGCAGCTCCCCCCTTTGCGGTTTGGGCACCCCCCTTAGACACCCCCCTTTGAGCGGCGGTGGCTCACTCCTCAACATGATGGTGGCTCACGGTTGCTCCGCACCCCCCCCCCCCCCCCCCCGGTCGCAGCCCACGCAGCCCCCCCCCTTTGCGAAATCCTGGGATCAAGTGCAGTTGGGGGGGGGAATAGTGGACCTATTTTTTGGAGTAGAGCACCTTGAGGGAAGCATTTTTTGTAATAGAACTCCTATCCACAAACTTGGATTTTCTGAGCTATGACCCCTTGAAAATTGCATTTTCAGTGTTTTTGGAAGTGAACGTAGGCCAAAGTTCGAAGCCAAAAATGGCTATAATCTTTGTTTTTGGATAGTTTTGAGTGCGTTATGATGTTTTAAGGCATCGTCTAGGCTTAGTTGGCAGGATTCTCTAGGCTAAGCTGGCAGGATTTTTTCTGAAAATTCCGATTTTTTATTGCCTAAGCCTGAGCCTAAGCCTAAGCCTGAACCTAAGCCTAAGCCTAAGCCTGATACTAAGCCTAAGCCTAAAGCCCCATACTAAGCCTAAGCCCTAAGCCTAAGCCTAAGCCCAAGCCTAAATTAAGGCCAAGTTTGAATTTGGTCAAAAATTGGACGTTTCTGGCGAATTTGGCGAATTTTTCGGGTTCTTGAAGGGTTCTTGAATAGGGGTTCTTGAAGGGTCGCGAATAGGGGTTCTTGAAGCAAAAATGCTTCCCCCAAGATGCTCTACTCAAAAAAATAGGTCCACTATTTCCCCCCCCCCCCCCAACTGCATTTAACCCAAATCGTACTCAAAAAAATAGGTCCACTATTCCCCCCCCCCCCAACTGCATTTAACCCAAATCCTGGATACGCCACTGTTCCTGTCTGTAAGGATAGTCTCACTTTACCTGCAGGTAATTTTGAGAGCTGTCAATACGGCCCCAGGGAAAAATGACTGAAAAAAGGAAGTCCAAATCACAAAAAACATAAAAGTCACGCAAAAAATAAGGAGGAGACGATCTGGAAGTCTGGAACTCTGCGTCGAGTCGACGTCTGCGAGTGCGAGAGCGAAACTCGGAAAGAAATTATTGCAATGTCGGCAGCTCATTCCAAGCCAAGTCGTAGCTACCTTATAAATTAAATATACGATAAGTCACAAATAAAACGTTAATCTCAGACTTTAGTGAATGATCGACTAAATTTGGAATTACACAATTCCATGGCCCGAATTCACATACTAAGAGTTATTCACATACTAACGCTAAGCGTTTGCTAAGTGTTAGCGCTTCATTTGTACTAAACTGTTATTCACAAAATAAACGCTTAAAAATTAGTGTTATACTAAACTTAGCGTTTAGCAACTTTTCTGCTTAGTTTTGGCTTTGGCTTGGAGTGCGCTCCCTGCTTGATGTGGATCCGGAATTTGTTATTTATCGGCATTTCCATTTGCTATTTATAAATCCGATTATAGATTTATTTAAATTACTATTTCTTATTAATAATATATATTTTTCTCGAACTATAAATTTGTAAAAAATGTTTTCAGCAGGTGGATTCCTGAGAAATGCAAAATCAGCTCTACATGTTTCAGGGGGCATATCGTGAAAAATATAAATTTTCAAATAGAAGTTCTTGAAGAAAAATTACTTCGATTAAGATGCTCTACTCAAAAATGTAAAAAACGAATTTGGACAACAAAGTGCATTTTTTATTTTTGGCGATTAAACGAGCAAAATGGATCGAATTGGTCGGAAAATGTCACTAATATATCCTAAATTGCATGCCCTTCCTTCCCATGGCGGCCAAGAACATCCCCCACTCTCCCTACCCCTTCCCCACACCATCCACTAACTAAGCGCTTAGCGCTTAGGGAGCTCCCGAGGTCCCTAAACTTAAGCGCTTAATTCTAAGCCAAACACTAAATTTTAAGTATGTGAATACAAAATTGAAACGCTAAGTTAAGTGTTAGTGTTTGCTAAGCGCTTAAATAAACACTAAGTATGTGAATAACACTTAGCGCTTATAAGCGCTAACACTTAGTGTAAACACTAACTTTACGCGTTAGTGTTAGTATGTGAATACGGGCCCATGACAACTGACATTATTGCAACTTTTTGGCAACCTAGTTAGCATACTAACTTATCGTGCCGAATAGCGATGCCGTTCGTACTTCGTGCCCAATTCGAATTCTCGAAGCGCCACCTCAAGAAGAAATTGCATGTTTAACAAAATAATAATTATTTTTTACAACTTCAGATGTCAAACTAAAGACCTATTCACACGGTGCGTTTTGCCGCTGCGATTTTGACGCAAAACGGAAGACGCAGGGTATCTATCACACACGAAGCGCAGCGTCTGAACAAACGTTGCGTCTCGCAAACTATTTTGCTGCATCTTTACTGTTTTAAAAACATGAGAAACAGCTTTGCTAATATTGTTGAAGCCAACACGTCCGCAGCATCAAAACGCACTAAAATCGCAGGCCGAATTGCAGTCTGGGGCCTGTTGCTCAACGTTACAAATCTCACAATTGTAACAATTTTAAGTGCAAAATCAGGTGATTCGTTACAAATTCGTCATATAAATTCATTACGAATCACCTGATTTTGCACTTACAATTGTTACAATTGTAAGACTTGTAAAGTTGAGCAACAGGCCCCTGGCGTTTAAAACGCTGCGGAAAAATCAAGACGCGTGCATTCCGCACTGAAATTGCTGCGTTTGTTCAGGCAGTACGTTTTGCCGCAGCGGCGAAAACGCTGCGGCAAAATCGCACTACAATTTCAGCGTGTGAATCGGCCTTTATGGTTCTATAATTTGATCAACAGAAGACGATTTTTTGTGAATTGGAACAATAATTGCCGTTTGCAAACAAAAGGAAGTATTCTAGTGTCACAGGAAAATCCGCCCCCCAGGAAAATCCGCCCCCCGGACACATTTTCCTAGGGAAATCCGCCCCCGGACAAAATTTCCCAGGAAAATCTGCCCCCTCTTAATTGCCTCTCTTACGATATTTCGATGGTTTTTATTGTATACTTTACAATATTTATGTTATTATACAGTACTGTGCAAAAAAAGTTCCCTGTTCGTCGGCGTACGACGAGCTTCGTCGTTAGCGAAAAGTGACAAACGGTGGCCGGAAAGTGACGAAAAAAATTTTCAAAAAGTGCTCCAAAACACATTTTTAATGTAAAAAAGTGAAAAATTGAAAATTTTTTGTTCGTCACTTTCCGGCCACCGTTCGTCACTTTTCGCAAACGACGAAGGTCGTCGTACGCCGACGAACAAGGAACTTTTTTGCACAGTACTGTATAACAGTTACATACGAATGCATTACGCTACGTTACAAATATACATATTTTTCTGTGCACGTTTTCAGCAACATTTCTTTACAGCGCTGTATCTAACTTTTTTCAAAAAATTGATTGAAATTGTAAAAATAGATGCTATCGGACTCGCTAGTTTCAAAAAAATCTGAAGTCTTGTAGGAACTAGAGCACAGTTTTCCAGCAAGTCTGTTAAAAACAGAACCCACGCAGTATCTTTGCTGCATGAAATTTTAAAAATGCACTAAGTCCAGTCATTGGCTGGGTTTTGATCAGTCACCACAATAAGCCTGCGTCACAGGGACAGCTTTGTGGCAGGACTGTCACGCCTAGCCACTTGGCCACCAGCTCGCTTCACTCGGATACCTAAAGCATCCTCGTGAAGTAACTCTGTGAAACATAAAGCCGACAGGTTTCAGTAGTTGGATAACAAATGTCATTATGTGTTTTCGAAGTCGAACTCTTAGCAATAGAATTCATATAAAAAAATTTCTAAGCTTTATTTTAAAAAACTAAAATATTGTTCAACTGCGCAAAGCCTAAGGCTATAATTGTGCAAAATTTTGTAGAAAACTATTTTACCAGCATTTTATAATCGAATGCCGAATAATCGGTTTTGTATTCACACTGCCTATATCTGAGTCTGCTGCTTCTGAAAATGGTTTCTTGTGCGATTTTTTTTGCACAGAACGCAATAAAATTGTTTTAATTTTTCATTACGACTAATAAAACCTACGTATAGTCTGTTTGCAAAACCTCAAAAAGCGTTGATGCACTGGCTTACTTGCTGAATTTGTGTAAAAGTCGAATAAAATCAGTAAATTGTCCAATTTTTTCCAAATTTTTTGCTATGGAGATATGCACGTCAAAACATCAGAAATAGTATTTTGGGCAACTTTTCTTCAAGAATGATAGGTCATTTTGGCTGTTTTTAAAAAATACGGCCCAAATCCTTGATTCCCGGAGCGCCCCCTTAAATGACCAAATAGTAAAAATGAGGAGCGGCTCCACTGCAAAGCTACCTCGGCGATAATTCCTCCATATACTCTCACCACCACTCTGCCCATGCCACTCAAGGGAGTATGCACCCCAACACCCCATACCTAACGCTACCTGACTCAGTTCTGCGACCAGGAGATTCCAAGGTTCATCCTGGCAGCCTCGCCATGTCAAGAAAGGGAGGGGGGATTCTTACCGAAAGAACGACAGTATCATCATCAGAATGACCCAGGGGGGATTCGAACCACCCATCTCTGGATCTGCAGACCAGCGCTCTACCGTTGAGCTACTGGGCCGAAAATGAGCTGTCGTAAACCCCTTTAAGAGCTATAAGGGGCCTATCTTACTTCACAAAAATATAAACCGCAAAAAAATTAACACACGTCACAAAGCTACAACAACAATAGCGGGGAGGGTCGGAGGGCAACATCAAGTAGCTCAGGCCATTCTGAGCACTTGTACAATGCTTTACATTCGAATTATAACGATGTTCTATGTAATGGTTACACAATGTTCTCCGTCAGTACGGAATTAAATAAAGTCAATTAACTCCGCTACTGACTACGCAACCTAGCCAACTGCTGAAGACATTTTGAGGGAGGGCAAACTAAGAGGTACTGCTCATGAAGTTATACTGAATCACCAAGCATACTGCCTTGACGGAAAGCCCCCATTCCCGAGGACTTTCCTGAACACCAGCAGTGCCACCACCTCTCACTCTCCGACAATCAGTCTTCCCGAACTTTTCTCAAAAAAACACTGCACTAAACAAAACTCCTTATAAATTTAAACTTCGTCAGTCCCAGTTCCACGCATATTTGTTTTCGCAGATGTATCCCACTCAAAATCACGGACCCAATTACGAACGGTTAAATCTGAAAGAATAGATCCTCTACATGTTCACATACGCAGCCGGAATTAGTAATATTCGTGCAAATATTGGTATAAACTACATATACTACAATCGAAACAAGTGCCCTTTAAGTATGCAAACGCTAAAGCAAAGAATGAAAACGATAGCTTATATGGACACGATAAATATCAGCTTATAACCCATATTATAACTTTATTCCTTTCTGATTCTGTTTTGTTAGATAAGTTTGGGCAGACTGATTGTCGGTGAGTGAGAGGTGGTGGCACTATTGGTGTTTAGGGAAGCCCTCGGGAGTGCGGGCTTTTCATCAAGGCAGTATGCTTGGTGATTGAGTATAACTTCATAAGCAGTGCCTCTCAGTCTGCCCTCTCTCAAAATGTCTTCAGTAGTTGGCTAGGTTACGTAGTCAGTAGCGGAGTTAATTGACTTTATTTAACTCCGTACTGACGGAGAACAGTGTGTAACCATTACATACAACATCGTTTTAATTCAAATGTAGAGCATTGTACTAGTGCTCAGAATGGCCTGAGCTACTAGAACTTGCCCTCCCACCCTCCACATTATTATAGTTGTAGCTTTGTGACTTGTGTTAATTTTGTTTGCGGTTTATATTTTTACTGTTTCGCCACTTAATAAAAAGCGGGCGAGGGCATTGCTCAAGAATTTGACAATCCCCTAAGACTGTGGGCTTTCAAAGGAGGCCAGAGGTAGGGTTGTTTTGATGTGGAAACTGCATCAAATCAAAACTTGTTTTGATGCAGTTTTGATTTCTGATGCACCACATCATATTAAATCAATTGCTTTTAGAATTGTACTGCATCAAATCAAAACTCTTTTTGCAGCTCTCACATCAAATCAAATCAAATCAATTAAATTTTCCCTCGGTTAACATCAAATCAAATCAAAACTTCTAAAATTGGCTAGTTTTGATTCCGTTTTGATACAGTTTTGATGTAGTTTTGATGCAGCTAGAAATTTTTGCAGTTTTACACACGAAGGGCATTGATTGAGGCCGCGTATGCACGTATGTTTCTTCGTGTTAAAAAATAATCTCCAATTTCCACAATCTAGGTTAGGTCGTTCTATTATATGTTGCACAAAATGCAATTTTTTGCTTGCCTCAAACTCCAATTTCATTTTTATTTTATAATCTTTTTACGCGGACCCCCTTTAGGGGCCGCGTATATACAATATTCAGAAATTTCAGGTTTCTATGTTAATTCGGGTAGGTCGAATTTCTAGTGTTAAGTAACACTGGAAGGGCAGGTAGATCGCGATCTTGCGCTTTAACTTTGGCCAGATCACAGATGATATTATGGAAATAGCAAAGAATGACAAAATTTACAGCCGGAGTACCCTTCCGTTTCCAGTCCGTTGCGGGTGTGGGTAAAACCAGCCCCAGCTCTAGCCCCACTTGGGTTAAACCCAGACTCGGCCCCAACTGGATCAAATCCAACCCCAGCCCCAACTTGGTAATTTCCAGCTTTATTCTTAGCCCCAGTGAAAAGTGGGTGAACATCAGCACGGGTATCAAATAGAAAAACTACTGTTGTTTTGATACCATTTTGATACTTTTGATATAAGTATGATACTTCGGTATTAATAATTTTAATAACGGTATCAATATTAAAATTGGTATCAAAAGTATCATATTTAAACTATGGTATCATATTTAAATTATTTGGTATCATATTTATATCATATTTATATTTTTTCCGAGTATCAAATATCAGAAGTATCATATTTAAATTCAAAGTAAAAAGTATCATATTTAAATTCAAAGTATTGTATTTATAACATATTTAAATTTTTTTAAAGTATTAAATATCAAAGTATCACATTTAAATTCGAGGTATCATATTTATATCATATTTAAATTTTTTCCAAGTATCAAATATCAAAAGTATTTTATTTAAATTTCAAGTATCATATTTATATTATATTTAAATTATTTTGCGGTATCAAAACAACAGTACCTATGATATGGGGTTGTGCACGGTACTGGAGATCGGCGGCTCCATCAGACGGCCGGGAACCGTCCCGACTGCACTGCGGCCCGTGGGACCACGCGGCAGCGGGTCGACCGGGCCGATTCCCCACCAACATGTTGGGCCGATTCGGGCCGCTGGCCTGCCCCGCGCGGGACCGGTGAAAAAATCTGCGTCCCCAGGCCGGCCCGAGGCCGACATTTGGCTTAGCGGCCAATCTCTACACGGTACGATCCGTGTACGCACGTGTAACTGTGAACGCGCTATGTTTAGCGTAACGAAAATTGGTAGCCCCCTACCAGCGACTTCGGTGTTCTATTTAAAGCAGGAGTTCTATTCAAAACAGAGGTTTTATTCAAGACAGAGGCTTGAGAGGGATTATTGAGATTATTCGAGATAATACGAGGGCTTGAGATTATTCGAGATAATACGATATGTGTGCTTCAGACACATTTTCGCCCTAACGGCGATCCGGTAGCAGTGATTCGGCCAGCCGAGCCGTGACACCGACACACCCAGTGGAAGCTGTATCAAAGCTTCAAAGGTTTGCCTACTTGATAGCGGTGCTGGCTGAAGCGCCGATGCTAGGGCCAGCTATCTAAATTTACCCACTACTCAGAGAGGAGTCGAATCACATATTTCTTGGACCTGCGGACCAACGCTTTATCATTGAGTTTGGGCGCTAGGGGGCCTATCTTGCTTCACAGCATAATAAAGTAGTAAATATCCCACAAGAAATGCACGTAAGCAATTTGAGAGAGGGATGCCCGACCCCTAGAGGGGCTGATCCTGGTTTTGTTTGTCTTCCGGCGACAGCAAGAAAATTTTCGCAGTTTTCCGATTATCAACTTATTTCGGAGCTTTTTTGAGCCGTCTTAATGAGGAATGGTGCCGTTTTACCCCTTTACCCCCTCACTATGGGCATTAATAGTTCAACCATTAACTGCCTTTTTGCACAATTTTCCAATTTCTTAAAGATCCCTTTTAACAAAAACAGCTCTATCCAGTTGACACGTAGAATTGTCATACCGCTCTAATATTGTGATTTAAGGTTTAAAAGTTAATTATTGTAGGTCTAACAATAAATTATAACAACACATCAAAACTGCATCATAACTGCATCAAAACGCATCAAAACTGAAATATCAGATTTTTTTTCACATCAAATCAATTGAAAATTTAGCTTCTCACATCAAATCAAATCAAATAAATTGCTTTTCTGGACAGCTTTATAAAATCAAAACTAATTTTAGAACCCCCACATAAAATCAAATCAAATCAAATCAATTAAAAAAATGCACATCAAAAAAAACGTAAAGTGAAGCGTGACCTATAGTTACATACCGAGTACAAGTGTCAAAATTCAAAACAATAGGACTAACCTGCCAAACACTGTAATTGGGGTCATAGGTCAAATTTTACTAGGTACGTGCGTACGATTGATACGCGATGAAACTCGGATACGGATTTGCCAAATTTTGCTCAGTTAAGGTGGTAGTCCCATAATCGCAGTGACCCGTTTTTTAGACAAATCTATACAATATGAGTAAAGAGACCATAATATTCTTAAACTACACCAAAAAACACCCAGAGCAAAGTAGCCATTTTATTCCTGCTTTACTGGTTGTTCTAAAAAAAAGCTTTGAAAATAACCTTGTGTAAAAAAACTGCGATTCTGGAACTACCATCTTAATGGATTTTTAAAATTATTTCTTATTTAAATCACGTTCAACGTTTTTTGGTTAATAATGTAAAGTTAATGTTCAGTAAATTATATACTTTCGTTTTGCTATAATCCCTTCATTATTATTATTATTATTAGTTTCAAGAAGTTGTGAAGCTGACCACCTAAAAACTTACTGTGAGTCAAAAGGAGTAAAATTTGTTGAAATTGAACGCACTACTAAAAGTGATTTCACGATGAATAGTTTTCATGTAACCATTGAATTGTCAGATTTAAATACCGTAAATGATCCTGACTTTTGGCCTAAAGATGTGTGTTGTCGACGGTGGTTTTGGCCACAAAAAACAACAGACAAAGCGCTTGAAAAACTTCAACAAATTACGTAATGGCTAATTTAACCAAACCACTAGAAATTGCACTTTGGAATATTAATGGATTGCGCAATAAAATTGTTGAACTTGAGTTATTTGCCTCTACATATTTACCGGATATCATTGGCATTTGCGAAACTCGATTAGAAGGCCATATTACAGGAAAACAGCTAAAAGTTTTAGACTACACTTTTCATCGAAAGGATAGACCAAATAATAATGGTGGTGGAGTAGCTCTATATACCAATAAAAATCTTACAGTAGTAAGAAAACGTTCATTTGAAAATTCAGACTTGGAATGTATCGTTGTTGAAATACAATTAATACATGGAAAACTTTGTATTATCTGTGGCTACCGTCCTCCTAATACGCCTATTGACTTGTTCTGTTCCAAAGTATCTACAGTATTAGATAAATTAATAGTTAAATATCCAAGGCTAATATTAATGGGAGATTTTAATTGTGATTTGCTTAAGCCTAATTTACAAGCTACAAAGAAATTTTTTCAATTGTGTAATACGTATAATTTTACCAACAGTATAAGTGATGCAACCCGGCCTACATCTGGGTCACTGCTGGATGTTATGTGTGCGACCGATATCTCCAATATAAAACGCAAACAGGTTATACGAAATGGTGCATCAGACCATCACATTTGTCATATATCATATAATTTAAGTGTACCTAAATTGCCTCCAAAACGAGTTAGTTGTCGACCTTTGAGCAATGCTAACTTCGAAAGGCTCAGTAAGAATATTCTGAAGGAAGACTGGACTGGTGCCTATACGAACGAACAGAATATGTTGATCGAGGATGCCAACAGTGTCTGGGACAACTGGCAAACAAAATTTTATACACTTTTGGACGACATTTGTCCCCAAAAAACAAGACTCGTCAAAAGTGTTTCAACTCCGTGGCTTTCAAGCGAGCTCTGAAGGGAGATACGAATGAGGAATAAACTATCCAAAGATCAATCAAGCCCTATTTTGAGACAACAGTACAAATCTCAGAGAAACAAAGTAAACATACTAAAGCGCCAAGCAAAAAAGTCTTATTTAGAAACTCTCGCTAAATCCAAGACCAACTCAAAAGAATTTAATCGCTGCATCCAATCTATCACTAGCCTAGGAAAAGAAAAGGCCATGAATTGAGTCTCCTTAAAGAATGTGACCACTACACCACAGACAAACAACAAATAGCCGACACTATGAACAATTATTTCAGCACGGTTGTTCAGCAACTGCCTGTACTGTCTGCAGTTCAGTAAGGGACCACAAAAGCCTTATTTCAATTAAAAAACAGTTACTACCTTGTTTTGAATTCCATTTTACAAGCGACAATGAAGTTTATAATGCTTTAAAAAACTTAAACCCTCATAAAGCAACTGGTCATGACGGGTTAAGTCCTGCACTATTAAAGAAATTTTCAACATCTTTGACGCAGCCTCTGACGGACCTGTTTAATCATTTTATTCTTATTTCGCAATAACCAAACACTTTCAAACAAGGCACTGTTACCCCAGTTTTTAAAAGTGGCAATGAGACTGAAAGAACTAACTACAGACCAAGTACGGTTCTTAGTAGTATATGTAAAGTTTTCGAAAGAATACTACTGAATCAACTGTCAAAACACCTGGAACCAATGCTACCCGACGATCAACACGGCTTCATTAATAATCGAAGTTGTGAAAGTGCTCTGTTACACTTAACAGAATCTGCGCGCGAAAATATGGATAAAGGGCATGCTGTTGGAATACTTTCTCTGGATTTATCTAAAGCTTATGATACAATTAGTCATCAATTATTACTATCAAAACTTTGGCTATTTGGCTTAACACCAGCAGCGATAAACTTGATGCGTAGCTACTTGGTAGGCCGCTCTCAAAGAGTTAAAATTGGTGACAAACTTTCCTCCCTGGTCCCCATCACGAAAGGAATACCGCAAGGCTCATTGCTATCGCCATTATTGTTTAATGTTTACGTAGCTGACCTGTCCTGGTGCAACCATGCAGTACCAATGATACGGTTTGCCGATGACACGACCTTATTTACGAGTCAAAAAACAGCGCAGGAGGCTGCTGATACACTAACTGACTCTATGGTTTCAGTAGTGACTTGGCTCAAAGAAAATGTTCTCATGCTTAATCCAACTAAACGCCAATTTACTATAATGAGCAACCGCACTGAAAATCAGGCGGCTACTGTTATTATTGCAAATAACTTGATTGAGGAAAGACATAAAATAGAAATACTAGGTGTATTTATAGATTCTAAATTGACATTTGAACACCAAGTCAACAGCATGATTCGAAAAGCTGGTTGGCGCCTGTCTCAACTACAAAAATTACGAGACCTATTACCTGTGCCATGTCTAATTTCCTTGTATAAAATGTACTGCCGATCCCACCTTGAATACTCTTCAAGCATTTTACTGGGTATCAATAAAACCCGATCGGATCAGCTAAAGAGTTTTCAACGATCTGCGCTCCGACAACTATCAAAATTTTCTGAAAAGTTTTCAAGGTCAGCACAGCTGTCTCCGTTGAATTATAAAATTAAATTAAATTCAATTTAAATTAAATTAAATTAAATTAAATTAAATTATTAATTGTAAAATTCGGGCAGTAACTTTTTGCTATGAAGCCTTGGTCAACAATCGACCCAAGTTTATTGCAAATTTATTTACGTATACCACATCCCCGTATGAAATGCGAGCAAAACGCCTTCGTATGCCAAAAAGCAAAAGCGAAATTGGAAGAAACTCTTTCAAAGCCTTAATGACAAAACAGTGGAACAAAATTGCAGAAAATACAACTGAAATGGATTGGAAAACAATACAAGACTTTTTAAGTTACATACATAGTAACAACCATTTGCTGATTTAGAGCAAAATTTTCAAATTTTATTGTTTGTATATTTACTCGTTGTTACCGTCAACCTAAAGAGCCGCCTGTTCATAACTATGACGATAATAAAATGTCTAATGTCTAATGTCTATTCAGTCACACTACTTTTTAAGTACCATTTTGTCTCATTGAGTAAGTTTAAGTTTAGTCAAGTTTAGTAACTAAAAGGATTTGACACGCAACAAATTACTACTGGCGCAGGAATGGACCAGCTGCTGTTAGTGTAAACACGTGACCAGCGCAGGAATGGGAACGTCTGTTAATTGACGTTTAATCCGAGTCCAATTAAAACCAGCGCAGGAATGGGGTAGCGCAGGAATGGGACACTATCCTTGTAAAGGCCCTCGGGAGTGCGGGCATCAAAGGTACATCAAAGTGTACATCAAAGGCCAATGGTGCCTGGTTATGGTTTGTACAGCAGTGGAGAGGTGGTGGCACTGCTGGTGTTTAGGAAAGCCCTCTGGAGTGCGGGTTTTCCGTCAAGGCAGCATGCTTGGTAATTCAGTATAACTTCATGAACAGCGCCGCTCAGTCTGCCCTCTCTCAAAATGAATTATCTCGTCGTTTAGATTGGCATGCTTTTTTAACCAGCAGGTGAAACCTGGTTAAGTGCTCAATGTTTCCTCTTTTCCTGTACTTTATATATATACTTAGCACGTTGTCATGAATGTAAGGTACACTTTATTTTGACCACACGGGGCAGGGGTTTACGTTTAGAAACAAACATGTTGACACAAATTGAAATTATATTGGTAAAAATGTTCCAAACCTCAGTCATTGACACAAGAAACCAATAAACATCGGGTGTAAAAACAGTGTGTAAGAAGTCAAAACACTTATCGTGTTTTTTTAATTTAGAAAGCTTTCATGTTTCTTAGATTTTTACAAAAAAGAAGATTTAAGTGTACCATATTGTGATCAGATGTAGAAAAAAAGCTCCGCAACTTTAACCGTACTAATAAGAGTTTTCATGCTAGTAAAAACTAAGTCCAAAACGATTTTCGTTATGTCGGGGTGTAAACAAATTGACTCAAACCAAGTGTTGTAACATTTTCAATAAATAATGAGGACTTTAAGCATTAAGATGAAGGTGTTTTTACGCGGCCACCTCAAGGCCGCGTATATATTATATTCAGATTTTCATTCTCCAACGGGTAGGTCAATTTTCTAGTGTTAATTAACACTAGAAAGGCAGGTACCTCCCGTCTTCTCTCTGCCTATGCATCTATCTAACTTGAGGGTTGGCTTTTCAGCCATGACACAATTCTCGCATCGAACTGCAAAACTGAAAGCACCGGAGTGGGATCGAACCACTAACATTCCGATTCTTAATGCAAAGCTCAACCAACTGAGCCAACCGGTTCCTGATAACATGGCATGTATAAAACAACAAATCATGTAGCTAATCAGCAGAGCAACTGTATCAGCAGAACTACTCTTTTTTACGTGCTCCCCTATATTTAGCATTTTTTACGATCTTTGTTAAGACTACCGATTTTTGTTACCATACTTTGATACTGATGACAAAACTGAAAGTAAGCTCTTTATTACTTAATCAATAATTTCTTCTGAAGCTGTTTTTGCTTCTTATAAAACTCGAAGTTCAATTAAACAGAATTATTCATCTACACTGCGGTACTACCTAATGCATGAACCCATATTGCATGAACGGTTACGGTATAGTGCATATTATCTAAATTTTTCACGTTGTTGGGGCTCGTTAGTCTAGTGGTATGATTCTCGCTTCGGGTGCGCGAGGTCCCGGGTTCGATTCTAGACGAGCACTTTTTTTTATTTTTTATTAAGCATTCGTGAAAAAAGTTTAAGCTTTTCTTCCAAGGAACTTGCAAGTATTTTTGAAATTTCTTTAGGTAATGATTTTTCAAACTGTTTTCCAGAATGTTAAACATTGACCAATATTGTTTTTTTATTGAAAGTTGTTTTTAAATTGAAAAACCGTCCTATGGGCCATTTTCTTGTTGTTTCTGAACCGAATTTGTATTGTAAAAAAACATAAATAACACATTTACAGCACGTAGTTTTTGAATTCATGACCCCGTTTACCAGTAAGGCTTTGGAGAAACTCAGCAGTAAACGTGTGCGGAAATTAGGATTGAAAAGCACTTATCCACAATTAATGGCCGCGTTTAATATTTCCTCTGGAATATTGACACTCAGTCCTCACAATGTAACCTTTTTTCACTCAGCAAAAGAGCATGTTCAGTCAATATTTGAAAAGTTATAATCTCCTGTTATAATTGCAGGGGTGCTGTCATTCAAATAATTCTGTATATGGTTCATCAGTATACTTTGTGTCGAATCATCAATATTAGGTGAGCGATACATTAAACAAAACTTTACACTATTATTGCGACTGAACAAATCAACAAAACATAGCTGGAAATGCAAGTGACTTATCAAAAATAACTTACTACAAGAAATTTGAGCAGAATAAACAGAAGTATACCTCCTCCTTTTTCCGATTTAAACTTTTTGATAGCTTTAGAATTTGAAAACTTTTGCTCAATCCAAAAATAGAATTAGGCTCATTACACAGCCAAGATTCTGTGACAACAAAGACAAGTTCAAGCCGTGATGAGACCAGGTACTGAAAATGGCAAGTTTGTTACGTAAACTGCAAGCTTTGAAACAGGTGCAAAATATTTCAGATTTGACTTTTTTATCACTCACAAGTCACAATGACATTTCTCTGACCTTTGACAGTGTTTCGTTTCCAAAAACTGCCTGTGCATACAACTGATTTCTTAAAATAATTTTACACTTAACAAGCTCTTCTGCTGAGTGAAAAGCGGTTACACTGTGAGGCCAGAGTGTCAATATTCCAGAGAAAATATAAAACGCGGCCATATTTTGTGGATAAAAAATTTTTAAATGCCAATTTCTTTACTCATTCTATGCTGAGTATCTCCAAAGTCTTTCAAATTGCAAAAAGTAGTATTATGAACACGTTTGAAATTTTAAACTACTAGGCAAAAAAACTTGAGCCAAAAAATCGCATGAAGTTTTTTTAAAAAAGCAGGTCTCACCGAGATTTGAACCCGGATAACAGGATTTCGAATCCTGAGTGCTAACAACTACACTATGAGACCGCTGGAACTTCGTTAACTTCGTCTGTTGTACCCAAGTTCTTCAAACGTTGATGACAAATCACGACCTGTTTTAAACAAAAACCGTGCGGTAGGTAGTGGAGATATTGCCTAATGTTGTTTATAATTCAAGCAATTCAGTTCATTATATGTTTATCAACTGTCAACGGAAAACTTCATACTTTTACACGCTGGCAGGACTTTTTTGAACATCGCTAATTGCTGCATTCAAAGTGTATACATTTATTAGCCATGTGAAAATTTATTAGTATTCGTAACCCAGTTGGTTCAAATGGTAGTGTGCACGTGTGCTGTGCATCTGCCGAGCATCTGGTTGCCGATCCGAGTGGTGGTGATTCGAGTCCCACCCATATTTTGCATTACATGATTTCAGCTGTTTGAAACCTCTGCCAATTGTTGGTTCCGCGATGTGTGGCAGAACAGCCAGAGCGAGGTGCCTGCCCTTCTAGTGTTAATTAACACTAGAAATTCTACCTACCCAGATTAACGTTGGAATTTGACATTCCGAATATAGTATTTCATATTTCAGGAGCGCCACCTTAAGGTGGCGCTCTGAATAACCGACTTTGGGCGATAAAGTTTTTCACGTAAGTTTTCGTTAGTTAACTCAATAAAAAAAGTTGTTCCAAATTCAATTAGCTTTAATTTGATGTATATAACGTCAAATTTTGTTCAACGTGAAATTTTAACTTATTTTTTAATGGGAAAAATCTTTAAATCGATATAACGAAAAATTATATATGGCTTTTGGTACTTTTTGAAGCAGTTCTATGTAGCTAATTGCCAGTTGGAACTTTTAAAAAAGTTGTTTGTGTAGGCAAACCTTTCTAAAAAATTTTCCAAAATACGTTGACCAACATTGACAAAAATACACTATTTTACAAACTAATCTTTCGTTAGCTAGTTTTTGGCTTCTGAAACTTTTCTCAGCGGATTTTAGCACAAAAAAATTAGCTCTATTTTTTGGAAAATACGTATATGTAGGCAAACTTCAGGTTTCTGAAATTGGGCTATAGCGTACAATTTTTTAAGACTACTGTCAGCTGCGAAAACCGATTCGGTTGAAACTTTGCAGACTGTTAGAGCAGATGTATATGGAGGCGCCGAACTTCTTGAATTGTAATTATTATGATTTGGTTCAATATGATAGGTTTTGTAAAACGTCACTTTTGATAGAAATTAAAATAACTATTTGTCACCGGTAACAAAAATTCGACAAAAATGGCACCTCGGCAAGATAATTGTCTTTAATTTAAGCTATTGATTGCTAAATTTGGTTGAGGCACGGCAGAGCTACGACGTTTCAAAAATTAAACAAATTTTGCAAAATTTCAATTTTGATATCGTCATAAAAGTTGGTAAAATGCTCTCAGAACTTTCAAACTTTGCAAAAAAATGTGCCTGGTGTTTATCTTGACTGTACTTGAGCAAAAAACTTTGTATCGGCAAGAAAAGAAAAAGTATAGCAATTTGAATTATTGGAAGCTACTCAGAGCGCCACCTTAAGGTGGTAGTAACGAATGTGCAGTGTTTTTCAACAGGCTAGTTTTCAATAATTAATTAACTTTAGCGCATATTTTTTATATCGTTAGAAAGCGCTACTTTTCTTCTACATTTAAGCAAAGTCTTATTGTACAACTGTAAGGATGATTTGTATGGCACGTGTTAAAAGTAGACCAATTTGGCTTTTTTGAGCACTTTCAAATCTGGCCACTTTTTGAAAAGTTTAAAGAGCAAAAACATGCGAAAAATGGCAAAAATAATTAAAAGTAAATTATCTAGACCCAAAATGCACGATTTTATGATTTGTCGATTATTAAATGAAATATACGGTTTCAAAGTAAAAAGTGTCTATTCACACTCAACTTTCGGGTTCTATATCTGCGCTAAAATATAAGCAATTGAAAAAATTTTCATTTTGGGTCTAGAAAATTTGCTAAAGTTTATTCATATTTATTTTTGTGTTTATGCGTTGCGCATGCGCTAAGAAAAGTGGCCAAAACTGTTAAAATTCCATTCTCCTGTTGTGTAGTTTGGCTTGTTGGCTTGGCTTGCTCCAAAAAATTTTTCACATGATGCCGCTTACTTCATTTGTCATTTTGTGTATATGAATCAATTTTTTACAGACGTTATTTTCAAAAAATACAGTTTGAATCAACTAATTTTTTTCAAAAATTTCAAAACCACTGCACATTCGTTAGTACCACCCTAAGGGGGCGCTCCGGGAATCAAGGATTTGGGCCATATTTTTTAAAAACAGCCGAAATGACCTATCATTCTCGAAAGAAATATGCCCAAAATACTATTTCTGATGTTTTGATGTGCATATCTCTCTAGCAAAAAATTTTGAAAAAATTGGACAATTTACTGATTTTATTCGACTTTTACACAGATTTTATTAGTCGTAATAAAAAATTGAAACAATTTTAGTGCGTTCTGTGCAAAAAAATTGCACAAGAAACCATTTTCAGAAGAAGCAGACTCAAATATGAAGGCTATGTGCATACAAAACCATTTTTTCGGCATTCGATTATAAAATGCTGGTAAGATATTTTTCTACAAAATTTTGCACAATTATAATCAAAGGCTCTGCGCAGTTGAACAATTTTTTAGTTTTTTAAAATAACGCTTAGAAATTTTTTTATATGAATTTTATTGCTCAGATTTCGACTTCGAAAACACAATGACATTTTTTATCCAAACCCGACATAAATGTTAAAAACCAAAATAATGTTCAACTAGAGAAGCACATAAGCTACATTTTGGTATATAAAGTGTGACTATACGCAAAGTATAAGCAGAGTTATCGTTTGCCGAAAATTCACTCACGTTTGGTGCTCTGGGAGTCACGTGACATGATAACGTGATTTCAAATTTTGCGTCCAGTGTTCTTTTGCGCCATACTACATATACGTATAGTAAAGTTTGACATTTGCCAACTTTTTTGCCAATTTTCGATGTAACCCCCGATTCCCGGAGCGCCCCCTTAAAAAATGGCTCAATGAGGTAAATTTAAATTTTGCACAAATGCACCTTGTTGTCTTCGAGCGGTCGCAAAATTTGTTTTTGAGAAAATTTTGCTTGCAAATTGGGCAAATCTTGCTCAGATAGTATTTAAGAAATTTAGTTAGATTTACGTTTTTTGAAAATTGTGATTTTTTGTGTTTTTCAATATATCAATCATATTCATCAAAAATAACATTTTGCGACCGCTCGACTGCTCGATCAGGGTATGACAGGCGAAATGCGCTATTATTGGTTGTGCAACATCTAGCTAGCTACCGAAAATTTGCCGAAAAATTCCAGATAAGTTCTCACAGGAAAAAATTTTTTCGAAAAGTGACCGAAAAATGAAGGAAAAATGGAGGAAATGCAATTTGAACCAATTTTAAAATATGTATTCCTTTAAATTTCATACTCATTTCGTGCGTTTTTTGTACATATTTTGCCTAAACTTTTGCTTTTTTTCCTTCAACTTTCGGTTTTATTTCTACACATTTTCAGTTTAATTTTGGCTTAATTTCGGTCACATTTCCGCTAAATTTCCGCACCTTTTCTGTCATTTTTCAGCAATATTTCCTTTAAATTTCAGTCAAATTTCCGCTAAATTTCTGCAGCTTTTCTGTTATTTTTCAGCAATGTTTCATTTAATTTTCAGTCATATTTCCGCTAAATTTCTACAACTTTTCTGTTATTTTTCACTAATGTTTCATTCATATTTCCTTCAAATTTCAGCCAAATTTCCGCAACTTTTCTATTATTTTTCAGCACTTAGTATGTGATTACGGGCCTAAGTGTTACTCACATACATTATGTACACATACACTTATGTACTGTACTTACATATGTACACTTCGCTTAGCTGCTTCGCAATTGTTTCGGTTTTGTATTCACATTATGTTTAGTGTTTGGCTTAGTGGGGGGGGGGGGGGGTAGTTGGGGCTAAGCTAAGCGATTAGTTGGGGATTTGTATTGAGCTCTCTTTCATGCAAGGCTCAACATATGTGAGTGTGCGTGTACGTTTTCAAGTTTACGCTTGAGGTTGGGATTTCAGCTTAAGCTGAGGGTCAGGCTTAAGTTTTGTAATTTTGAAATTTATATGTTTACATAACATGTGATGAGCCTTGCAGCAGGAAAGCCACTTGGTCTGCTGTAGAGAAGGGTTAAGTTGACTTTGGGTGGCCGCCGAGGGAATGAATGGCATGCAATTTAAAGTGCATTAGTGACATTTGCCGACCAAGTTGAGCCTTGTCGGTCTTTTAATCTGTCGAAATAAAAAATGCACTTTGTTTTTCAAGTTAGTTTTTTTGCATTTCTGAGACAGCACCATCGATGTAATTTTTCTTCATGGGCCGTATTCTCAAAATTACCTGCAGCTAAAGTTAGGCTAAGTCGTATTCTCAAACAATGACTAAAGCCAATGTGATAGCTCAGGTTACCCTTAATATTCGGACGAGAAAAGTGCTCTATCTTGTTTCGCAGCTAAAGTTAATGTACTGTGCAAATTTTTAACCTCAACCGTTGACGTTAACCTTGTTTTCAATTTTAACTTTACCTTTACCCACATTGTAATAAAATCCCGGTCCACAAATTTAGATTTTCCGAGGTATGTATGATATCTTGAAAATAGCATTTTCAGTGTCTTTTAGAAGTGAATGTAGGCCAAAGTTTGAATTTGAAGCCAAACTATGTGGCTAAACCCGAAATTTGAGCCTTTTGTGAGGCTCGTTTTCACAAAATTTTCAGAAACCCGTATTTTTGCCGTTCCAAGATACTTAAGGTGGCACTCCTGAAATGTGGGTTTTGGCCATAATTTTGAAAACGCGCAAAAATAAACATGCATCGTAAGAACAAAAGTTGATCAGAAGTGAATTTCCTTCAACTTGATGTACATATCACATAAAAAAAATTTTGAACATTTTTGAGCAAATTTCGTCAAGAAAAATAGATTTTCACGGAAATGCCTTCATAAGCCAGTGCATTTACACGTATGTAATGAATTTGAAAGGCTGAAAAACACTAGCAGTAGTGTTTTACTGAAACGTGATTAAAAATTTTTGGTGTTTTATTGAGTGTGGTATAATTTTTTTGTGAACTAACGCAATACTTTCTGCATGAGACAGAAATATAGTGCGTGTGAATACAAACGCAAATTTTCGGCTTGCGATTTTAAAAAATTGGCTCGACGAAAAAAGTTAAAATTTGGCACATAAATGCACCTTGTCATCTTCGAGCGGTCGCAAAATTTGATTTTTGGCAAATCGATAGTATCTAAAAAATTTAGCTAAATTTATGTTTTTCAAAAATCGCGATTTTAGTGTTTTTCGATATATCAATCATATTCATCAAAAATGACTTTTTGCGACCGCTCGATCACGTTGAGGCGAGCAAAATGAGTTATTGATTGTGCAACAGCTACTTACTTGCGAAGAGAAATCGCAAGCCGAAATTCCACTCACGTTTGGTCTACAGTGAATGCTAATTTGTATCAATCAACTTCATTTTTTGTATTTAGGCATACTTTTACACCAGCTTGCCATTGTGTATCTAAAATTGGCCCCAAACTGCCGTTTTTTGAAAAGTCACATTTCAGGAGCGCCACCTTAAATGAAGTGTAAATAATGTTTAAAAATTTTTAGAACCAAGTCGACACACATTATATAACCCTATTCTTTTTGAAAAATTGGCCAGTCACCTGAAGCCTCCAATTTCTGGCGTATTTTTAAATAAACAAAAATACTTATATAGACCGCCGCCGTTGAAAATTTAAAAAAAGTGAGAGACATGCCCGGAAATTTTGGGGTTAAATGCAGTAGGGGGAAAATAGTGGATCTATTTTTTTAGTAGAGCACCTTGGGGGCAGCATTTTTGCTTCAAGAACCCCTATTTCATTTTCTGGATTTTCTGAGATACGACCCCCCGAAACCTGAACCCTCAGTGAGGGACGTTTTCGCAATTTTTTCCGAAGTTCTTGTTTTTTCCGTTCTAATCGTGTCAAAATAGTGTCAGATTATTGGTTACAATTTTTTAGAATCAAAATAAAGGCTCTTTGATCGGGTTCCTGCCGAAAAATTGGCCAAATTCGCCAGAAACGTTCAATTTTTGACCAAATTCGAACGTGGCCTTAATTTAGGCTTGGGCTTAGGCTTAGGCTTAGTATGGGGCTTAGGCTTAGGCTTAGTATCAGGCTTAGGCTTAGGCTTAGGTTCAGACGCAATAAAAAATAGAAATTTTCAGAAAAAATCCTGCCAGCTTAGCCTATAGAATCCTGCCAACTAAGCCTAGACGATGCCTTAAAACATCATAACGCACTCAAATCTATCCAAAAACAAAGATTACAGCCATTTTTGGCTTCGAACTTTGGCCTACGTTCACTTCCAAAAACAGTGAAAATGCAATTTTCAAGGGGTCATAGCTCAGAAAATCCAAACTTGTGGATAGGGGTTCTATTACAAAAAATGTTTCCCTCAAGGTGCTCTACTCCAAAAAATTGGTCCACTATTCCC
This sequence comes from Trissonchulus sp. WLG1_4, assembly GCA_030248245.1. Taxonomy (NCBI): domain Eukaryota; kingdom Metazoa; phylum Nematoda; class Enoplea; order Enoplida; family Ironidae; genus Trissonchulus; species Trissonchulus sp. WLG1_4. Next base: position 104,397 of record JASANF010020161.1, on the reverse strand, counting down.
CCCCCCAACTGCACTTGATCCGGATTTTGACCTTAAATTGCTGTGCCAAATTTTTGTGTTCAGGTCTCATTCGTAACCGAGTACTTTGGGTGCAAAGTTTGCACTGAAATTGCAAAAACCTCACAAATGAAACTACCACTTTAAGTAGACTGCAATCAATCTCACCACTGTCGAGGCTAATGATAACGTGAGTATGAACAGCGGAAATCTTGCTAAAAACGCATGGAAAATGACCTCTGCTTTGACTGAAATGTATTCGTAACAATGCGGAATAACGTAAGAATTCGAAAAACACGTCAATTGAAGCAAAAACTTGTAAGAAATATACGGAAAAGCAACTAAATCTAGCACAAATATGTAGGAAAGTGAAAGGAAATATAACCGAAAAGGAAAAGAAAATATATATACATAACGGAAACATGACCGAAGGAAATATGACCGAAAAGTGAAGGAAATATAAATGAAATATGATCGAAAAGTGAAGGAAATATGACAGAAAAGTGAAGGAAATGTGAAAGAAATATGACCTAAAAGTGAAGGAAATTTGACCGAAAAGTGAAGGAAATATGACCGAAAAGTGAAGGAAATATGACCGAAAAGTGAAGGAAAAATATGTGCCGAAAAGTGACGGAAAGTTGGACTAAATGGAGGAAATGTGACGGAAAAATGAAGGAAATATTGCGGAAATGTTGCGGAAATGTGTCTGAAATGTGACGGAAAGTGAGAATTGTTATTGGAGGAAATTTGACGGAAATAGAGAGGAAATGTGAAGGAAATTTTTCCTTCGTTTTTCCGTCATTTTTCAGTGACATTTCGAAATTATTTTTTCCGGTGTCTTAAGTCACCAAATTTTGTTTGAAAAAAGAAATTTCTTGTGTGTCCCCAGTTCATCGCTTAACGCACAAATAAAATTGACGCCAGTTTTTAGACAATTCCATACATGCCCCTATTGCCCCAGTGGCTCACCCCTGTAGGGAGTCACCACCCCCCCCCCCCTGAATTCGCCAGCTGCCCACGTATGGACAAGTCATATTTCAGGAGCGCCACCTTGAGATACTCTACTCCAAAAAAAAGGTCCACTATCCCCCCAACTGCACTTGATCCAAATAATGTTTTATTAGATGATTGGGGTATGTAATATGCATTTTATGATCGAAAATATGTCAGCGTATGCCGAAACTTGACCATTTCGAACTACAATCGCGTTCATCTTGTTTTAGGGGATGAACTGCTGTCGTTTCATTCTACGACCATTTATTCAGTCGATTTCACGTAGAGCAACCAGTTTACTACCGGATTCGGCCAGATATGCCGCCCCTGCTCAGCAGATTTGTCTGCGTTTTGTGCAGTCCCATGCTGCATTCGAACAAGTACGTTTATATATATTTTTTTTCTCATATTTGCTAGTCAAGTCGGGCAAGTTTTTTAGTTTTTCTTGTCTGTAAAACCTTCACCGTTACCGAATGTCTCAGCTATAAGTGGACAGCAAGGAAGTATATACGTAATATGTACCCAACCTTCATCCCTTTAATTTTTGTTTTCCGACGGGAAATATTTCATGCAGTATATAATATATATATGTACGTCCTAAATTGACCAAATTTGGTTTTAAAAATAAAAAATTTCTCATTATGTTTTTCTGACCCTACAATTCCACAGGACACAAGATTTTGTCCTCAGCTTCAGCTATCAAGTGATTCTCTTCGCAGCATTTATAGACCTTGTTCTTAATTTAGGAATTTTTCATATGGCTAGTGTTGAGGTTATCGTAGTTAGAAATATTACTTTTACTTCTAGTGCCAATCTGTCATTCTAACACACCCAGAACACTATTAACATGACCGATTTGGTCTATCAAATTGCGACTACTGTGATTGCATTTATCGTCATGTTTTGTTGCAGCTGGAAAAAACCATAGTAACTGTTTCGACGGCTGAGAAATATCGTCTGGAATCTATTCGGGCATCCCTGAGCGGCGATAATCAGTACATTGTAGATTATGTCGGAGATGGTAAGAACTAAGAATGTTTCAAATAATATTTGTAGTACGCAGTACTAACTACTGCAAACCAGGGTTGGGCACCGGAAAAAAACTCCCGGAAAAAACGGTTTTTTTCCGTTTTTTTCCGTCTTTTTTCCGAGGGGTCGGAAAAAAACGGAAAAAAACTCGAAACTTATAAGTTAGTCCAGTAGAGGTTAAACTTGCACAAAATGCTTAAAATCGTTCCTTTTCAGGGTGTGTATGAGAATATAATGAACCGTGTCTATAATCACTGCTCTACCTAGGGTTGTATATGCTATACTGTATGTAAGCCGAACTACTATAAAGACCTGCTTCATTAATATATAGGTAGTCGCAAGTAGTGCTAGAAAATTTCATGACAGTTATAATTTTTAGTATCAAATTTTTCGTGACGTCGGACCAGCTTATTTTTTTACTACTTTATCTTAAGTAACCTCGAGCGGCTGTTTCCTTTCAACAGGCCAACAAAAAAACAACTTGATTTTACGATAAATTTAAATCAACGGTTCACTTGAATTTTTAGCATTCTCAATTAGAACGGATCTCCATTCAATCAGCGAAATTGGATCAACATTGAAACATACGCCGATCTAATCCGCATAAGGCTATACATCTATGTATATATTTAATGGATAAATTTTCGTATTGGAACACGTACATTTCAAGAACAAATCAACATATTCAACCAGAATGCAACAGAATAAAACTTTTAGGCAATTATCCAGGGGTTTGAGCTGTTCTATTTGAGTCAAGAAAGCCTTTCTCTAAACGAAATTCTGACCTTTTTTTGCGAAAAGTATATAATATGGCGGTTTTCCTGTTTTTTGTGAAAATTTTAGGGAAAAATTGTTTAAATTAAATTAAGAGTCCAATTTTGAATTGCGAAGTAATTAATTCTTCAAAGGTTAAAAGGTTCAAAGGTGAAAGGTCAAAGGTTCATACCCACCCTGAATGGCAGAGTTTGAATACACTTTGCAGTTTGCAATGCCAGAACCTTTCACTCTTCTGTCGACTTTAGAACCCCCCCCCCCCCCCAGTAAACTGGTAAACTGACCGCGAACTTACCCCACCTTAGTCCTACACTCCTTCCTACACCACCATAACTAATTAGACAAATTTTAAAACAGAAACACTTGCTATTATGGTAGTTATCGCATCTATCTAGTCCAGAAGAAGCGTAATAACCATTGAAGAGTCACCAGTGAATAATAATGACGTTACTAAGACGCAAAATGTAAAATTACACTTCAGAACTACTTTACCATTAATTTTGGACATCGGAAAAAAACTCGGAAAAAAACCGGAAAAAAACCTGAAAAAAACCGGTTTTTTTCCGGCCATAATTTTTTTCCGGAAAAAAACCAACCCTGCTGCAAACGCAGTAGCGTGGCCCTGATGCAGATAAGGGAGCGGCCACCCTACCTGCTCGGGCTAAAATTTTTCGAGGTTTGTACACGGGGGGGGGGGGTGGTGGCGTAATGCTACGCTGTCCAAATTTATTATCTCCGAGGAAGGGGCAGAATTTGCCAATCGCCGAGAGGGGACTTAGTCCCCTCGGGTGGCCCTGGCTACGCCACTGTATATACTTGCTTGTGCGATTTGTACATTAATTAATTTATATATATTTCAATTATTATTACTGGATTTCAATTATTATTACTGGTTATTATGTATATATATATATATATATATATATATATATATATATATATATATATATATATATATATATATATATAATATAATTTAGACTTCTCCGCGTTGCACCTACATCACAAATCCGCTAAACCTCACATCAGTGGCTCAGTCTTTATCTTTCGGTAAGAACTTATCGGTTTAAATTAAACTACAATTAAACAACAACAGCAATTTATTTTCAACTTAAGCTGTTTTTTTACTAGTTTTAACGCTTTCAAAACTTTGTCAAAACAACGTTTATGAAGCTGACATGTAAGCACGTTTTTTGGCTTAATTTTTTCGCTTTGTTTTTTCAGGGAGGGAAGTATCGTTTTTTGGGATGTTCCCGATGACGAGGTACGAACAAGTTTTTGCTTATAACGTTCTTATTAATGTTCAATACAATTACAATATATTATTCTCTGCATTAAAACTCTTCCTAAGGAACTAATGTTGAAGACTTTAAGACTGAAGAAATTAATTTCAACACTGTTCAAGTAATGGGACAAATACATATGTATCTACTAATCGCAAACATGAGTCAGCATATATACAGACTTACAGACGTACATGTAGTGGCGGGGGATGGGGGGAAAGCGCGCCTCAAAATTTGGTTCCGGGATGGAGGGGGGTCTAGCAGGGGAAAAAGAGAAGGGGGGCTCCCGGCGTGAGTCAAATTTTGTCAAAAATTTGAAAAAACCGACATTTTTTGTTTTTACCAAAATTTTCGCCAAAAACTGTCAAAATCGGTGTTTTTTGGTCAAACAAGGTAAAAAATTGCGTCATTTTTTGGAGTGGGGGTCAAATATGAGTTGACGCAGAGGAGGGGGTCTCACCAAGGGGGGGATCACCCAACATTTTTGTGGTTACATATATAATATATGCTTTACAGCGTGTTCGTTGAAAAACTTTGTAAGTATAACACATCCCCTGTTTCCAGCGTTATGAAATTCCTATTCTGTTTATATATCTAGAAGTAGGAGTGGAGTATTTTTGTCACTGTACACTACCGATTTTGCTGTATATACGAATAAATCCGACCTCCCCACCCTCCCCCGCGAAAAACAGCAAGTCTACATTTTTTGTTTTAGTGTGCCAAAATCGTAGACGTGGCCAAAGATCACGAGATCGGGCCCTACCCTCGCCACCTAGTGAAACAGGAACGCGAATGCCTGCAGTTCATTCCTACCGAGTGAGCCACCGTATGTTATGACGTATAATTGCTGGTTTATTAAGAGTACTGGCGCTCGGTTTAATTTATTTTTTGTTTATGGCTATATAATTATGTATTATTGGCACACATATAGTTTGAACATTTGGTGAAGTTTAGTTCGCGGCTGTGTGGAATGGTTTGTAATGGAAATGCATTTTCTAAACACTGTGTTAGCTCATTCATCTCATATAATATACGTACATGGAATATGAAGATATCTGGGGTGGCACCTGGCAAGTCCTCCCCCCCGCCCCAATTTTGAGATTGTCAGCTTTGGCCTATCAGGACATATCCCTATTTTGTCTGTTAAAAAAAGGTAACCTGATAGTGCGAAAATTTTCACTAAAAAAGTTGGAACTTAGATAAATATAAGGCTAATTTGGGATAATTCTCTCAGACTGAGAAATGGAAGCACAGTGCCCGTATACATGTTTGCGCAAGAATTATACATTAGAAGTTGAACTGAACAAATATTTATATTTTACAATATTTTTTTCAGGAGCAACACACATTTTGCCAAAGGCCAGATCTATCTGAAACAGCCTAGTGTGGGTGACGCAGACGCAGCCATGGATTTGATTCTTGATCAGTACACTTTCTCCAATGCTCTGTCAGTTTCTGGTGTGTAGCCTTTTTTTACTTTTTTTGTACTGGTTTTTTTTTACATCTTTGTACCTTTTAAATATTTCCCATTGCTTACTATAGTAGTACATTTGTACTATAGTAGGTAGAGTCTGTCCTGATCTAAGTGAGAACGATATAGGCGTGGGGTGTGTGGTGTTATTAACCCCCCCCTTCCCAGAAGGGTAACTCACCCCCCCCCACCCCCAGCGACCTCTTAGAATGTCTGAAAGGTAGCTCTAGACGACAGCGAAAAAGTTGCTTCTCACCCACCCGTCCCCTCCCAGATGATCCCTGCCAACTTATGGGGATAACTATAGTCACCCAGATTCAAATATATCTGTAGAATGTAATACTATCTTTGTTAAAATATAATAGTGCTGAAGCTGTATTCTTATAATTGAAAATTGTTTCTTGTCGTTCTATAGTGTTTTTATTTTTATTAACTTTACAGGCAAAAAAAGTATAACAGTTTTGTCAGATCATTTTCTTAGCCGCCCATGGTGGCATAAAAAACTGCGGCCTGTGAAGTTATTTCCTTATATCTCTAGTTGAGTTGGGAAAATTTATTTGCAAATTTCATCGGGTTTTTGATATTTTGTTTTTTTTTCAGTGAAACTTGCCCTTTGGGAAGGCTTACTTCAGAAAGTAGCAGCTAGTCTTGAAGGTGTTACGGAGGTTGGTTTTAGAAAATATTTTTTACATTTTGTGTTGTTTGTTTTCATGTTTTTTATTTTTGCTTTATCTAACTGGAATCTTCAAGGACGCTGTATAAACATTTTTGAATTCTAATAATTTCTGGTGATGTTTGCTGCCAGAATTAATGCGTTTTAGACGTTTTTGATTAACTAATGCTTATTTGTCCGTAAGCCATTTGTTTGTGTGCAAGTCATTTGGTTATCCGTAAGCGAAAATTTACCAACAACTGCACAAGATTCGATAGCTTTCAACAGTTTGTTTCAGTAGGCAAGCTAAACGATAAGAAAATCTGTATCTGTATTAATTTTTAGTGAATATGAACACGCAAATATGAATCAGGTTTGATGCTATTTGTTTGTCTGTTTTAGGATTTGAAGAAGGGGCGCATTAAAATTTCCAGAAAACAGGCTTTGCAGAAGTGTGGAGAACTGATGTCACTCAGGTGAGAATTTTTTGTCCGAATTTTGTCTGTATGTAAGACAGTTGCTAAGTGACTTTAATTTATTAGTAAATGTTTTTCGAAGTTACCAATAATTTTGGTGTAAATTCATATAATATTGTCATAAAACCGTATATTTTATTGTACGAATTTTATCGTACGATGTTAAGGGTAGAAAAGGCTTATTGTCTATTATTACTTTTTTAATTAATTCCGGATGAATTAAGAAAGACCTGTAATTTCATCGTCATAATTCATTGTCATAAAAGCGTATATTTAGACGAATGTAGTCATTTTCAATTTGACTTTGAAATTTAAACTTAAACAGAAATCTGAGATTCAACTAAAAAAATTCGCATGATTTTTAGGCATAACAGCACTTTACGCTCCGATCTCCTGGACACGCCTGACTTCTACTGGGAGAACGATAGATTGGAGCGGCTTTATTCACAGACCTCCAGATATTTCAGTATAGAACGGCGCAGCGTGGTAATTAAATAATGCTTTTTGCAGATTTTATAAATAGTTTCAAATTATTTTTTCATAATTTTTTCTAAATTTAATTTTCATTTTTAAATGTTTTAAATTTAATTTTAATAATTTTCAACGTCAGGCGGTCTGAATATGAAGCTTGGTATACTTTTTTATTTTTTTCGATTTTTATCAAGGTGAAATTTGTGAAAAAAGTGTGGGTAACAGCAAGGGGCTGGAGCTTAGGATTAGGGATGTCGCGGATATCTGCATCCGCGGATGATCCACAACTTTTTTGAAATCCGCATCAGCAAAAATTTTATGCTGATGTGCGGTTGTTGCAGATTCGGCAGGGTGCCACCAAAAATGTGGACAATCAGACGAAAAATCTGTTTCTTGTGGATGCATAAACAAATATTAGCTCATACAACAGTGTATTGAAACTTTACTTTCATGATTTTTATCCTCATTGTTGGTTAAAATTTGCCGTTTTTCGAAAGTAGGTTTTACTATAGTTCACTAAATATTATATACTTTCGCATATTATTAGAATTGAGTTCTAAATCATTGAGAGACCTGTCTGCTAAGGTGCCAATCAATGATTATCAGTTTTAACTTAGCAGGATTTAGTGGATTCGAAACTTGGAAATTTGAAGTATAATAACATGCGCCAACTAAAACAATTTTATACATCACATCAACTACAGAGGGTCAAGCTACCTGCCTCCGCCTGCTTCTGCCTTTGAGATGGCAGAAGGTTAACCAATAGCGTTTGAAACAAATTGTGAATGGCGGCGCTAGTCACGGAAGATATAAAACAGGAAAACACAATAGTTTGGTTTGGTTTATCTCGTTCAAGTCTCGTTCTTGCGTAGACAATTTTAGTAATTTTTGTAAGAAATTCATCTCATAACTTGTCTAGAACGTATTCTTAAAAGATCCGCATCCGCGCGGATGTCAGGAGTCGACATCCGCATCCGCGGATGACAAAAAAATGACGTCCGCGACATCCCTACTTAGGATTGAGTTGGGGAACGCGTTAGAGATCAGAATTTAGCTCATCAAAATCTGTAGGCGCTGTTGAAATCGAGATTTCAATCAACTGTATTTTCTCCAATGCCGCTTCAAATAAGCCAAACTTTGTATGCCGGCGTAGCCAAAAACAGACCATAAATAACTTAAAATAATAACCATAAGACCATTATATTTGAAGCTAAAACATTTTCTCATCGTACGTGGTCGGTACAAGAATTTTTTTATAATGAGGTTTGAATTTTGAGGCGCAGAAGTCAATTATTAAGTTCGATGAAACTAGATGGGGCTTTAAAATTGTGAAGAAATGTTATCAACGAATTGGAAAATATAATTTTATTTTTAATTTAGGTATTCAATGAGAAGTTGAACTATTGTTTGGAAATAGCTCAACTGATAGATCGTCACTTAGCTGAGAAGAAGTCAATTCGATTGGAGATTATGATCGTGGTATTGATTCTTATCGAGGTATGTGATTGAGTTAGCTAAACCTTACAATAGGTAGCCCAAAAGCCACTGAAAACAGATTTTGGAAATTTAATTTTTTAAAAAACTTAAATATATATAAAACGAATGCCTTTTAATTCGTTGTGTCTATGCGCTTAACGGACACAGCAAAAAGCACGATATGCTTGCAAAATTTTGGAGAGATTGGTTGAGTCTGACTTGAGATAGTAGAAATTAGACGTGTTACTTTCCATTCTTTGTTATCCTGCTTAATAGACTACAGTCCTATTTGCCATTGATAGTGATATAATTATTGATACCAAGAGTTTACTATGTGTTTGCTCAGTCGGTACAATTAATATGAAAAATAATTCCACAAACTGTGGCTTTATGTAGTATGAGAATGGGTGTGAAGATTTTTTTTAGAAATTTTGATCACTGATAATAATTTTCAACTTGATTTTGATCATTTAATATTAATATTTCATTGACTGCTGAAAAATTAATTTGTTTTTTCGCTTCGTGTTTGTACTATTTTTCATGGTTTTAGGTGCTGTATGATTTTGCTTCCTTCGGGTATCACCAGAGTCAACGATAGTAGTCATTATAATTGTGCTTTATTTACAGAACATTTGGCTGGGATTTACAAAAGGTGTTTAACTGAAGCGCAGTCTAAATTGAAAATTATAGCTTTTTTTGGGAGAGGAGTTTGGTCTTTACTTCACTTTTTATCAGCCCCCCTCCAAGCTCCCTATTTTTAAAACTTCAAAATTATACCAGGACCATACTGTCAAATTAAAATACGATTTTTTATTGCAATTTTCTATTTTGTTGAGAAGAGTTATTTTAACTTTCGACCGCGTCACAAGATGAAACACCGTTCATGAAGCCTAGCCTATTTTTTGCAGAATAGTTACTGAAGTGGATTTCATCAATGTGGGTTTAATTAAAACTAAAATTGTAAATATGATATAAATTCTACCTGCAACTGGCTGAAAAACTGATTAGCGTTTTGGTATGAATAATATTGACGATACCTTTTTGAAAATAACTATTGAACCCACATTGGTGAATTGACAGATATTGATTTAAATAATTACTGTTTTAATCGTGTTTTTGTTAATAAACCGTTTTCACCAATAATATTTAGCTCTGCAGTTTGCTTGTCGTAAAGGGTCGTCAACCAAATAAATATGAAGAGTGGTTAGTTTATAGTAGCGGGACTCGAAATCTAGACATCCAGGAATAGTATTGTTATTTAAAAATGATTTTAAATGTTGTCCTGACAGGGGTTCGAACCAGGGGGAGGTCCAGGTCAGATCTGCGGGTATGAGCCAACCAAAACCGATCAGCTGACGATAGGAGTAGAGAAGAAATACGGGAAAGATTTCGTCACATTTCATGCCGGGCCAAAGGCGGTACCAGTAATGAGTGCCCATACCTGAAATAGTGATTTTTGCGTAGATAAACGGACATTTAATTCGGCTGTGTGATGAAAAGGTTAGGGTTGATGCAGACAGCCGTATTCTGCATGTCCGCTCAGCCGGCAAACTTTTGAAATAATCAGGTCACAGCCCACAACCACAAGTTGATCTTTTCGGCCAATTGCACCAACCTTATATATTCTCGAGCTATTCTTATTCTTTTGCTATTTTCGAGTGTAATTCGCTATCTTACAAGTTTCAAAAATTATATTCAATGTATGGTAATTAAGTTAATGTGGACTTATTATCGAGGAAACAGTGAAAATAAATTTAATGACTACGTCTTTCGAGTTGAACGAGATCAACTATTCTTGAGTTAATTCTATTCTCGAGCTATTCTATTTTGGTGCATGCTAGTGCTTATTGAGCAGAAGTGGCGTGACTATTTCGTTTGAGCAGAAGTGGTGTGATGTAACTTTGTCAGCTAAACAAACATACGGCCACGGGCTATATGGGTAGTTGTGTGAGCTTTAACGTTAAAAATTTAAGTCACGACCGGTTGCACAGATCCCGTACCATCAAGAGTAAAGTATATAATAAAATCCTATTATGTACTCTTGGTACCATAGAAACCAGCTGTAGCAAAATCGAAAACTGGGGCACAACTTGTTAAGCTAACTGTTGACTAAGTGTGGGTTGCTGTACCTCGTATACAAGCCCCCTGGACCCAATGGGAATTCGGGGCGGAAAATTCCAGCTGCGAAACGTGAACGAGATCATTGAGCACGGGGGAGACAAAGGGTCGCGAACCGTTCTGAATGAACAACCCGAAACCGGTTCCTTGGCCGCGGAAATCTGCGTAGGTGCGACCCTGAAATTTAGAAAAAACTAAGGGGTTCAGAAGGGTGAATTAGGTTTATTAAGAAAAACATTTGTACTCTGTTGGTTTTGTAATCGGCGAAATATGAAGGAATAATTGTGTCACACTGTCACAAAGGGACAAATTATACTTGCTGGTATGTCCGCTCACGCTCAGACGACAAAATTACAAAAAATCCCAATTGACGGCTAAACCTTCATTCAGCATTACGTTCAAGTGGAATGTGGAAGTGACCATGGCCCGATTTATCGTTAGTCGTTAAAAATTTTAAATTAATCGAAACATTTTCAACGACGAACATAACATTGAATTATATATAGGACAAATGTTCGTCGTTAAGAATATGCATCTATGAAAATGTATATGTAACGTCTAATGAAAATGTACGTCGTTGAAAATTTTTTTTATGTTTGCCCAGTAGGTGGTCGAGTACAGGGTGGTTCCCAGATTCACCTCTTCCTTGTTTTGAAACTACACCAGGCTACGGGATAGCTCCAAAACAAGGGTATCCTCGCTACCTGAGGTGTGTGAGTGTGGTTATATATATGCTTTTAAATTAAATTTAGGGCACAGTTTGGGGCCTCGCATACCGATCCCGAAGGGTACAGTTGTGAGTACCCCGTGAAAAAATTTTCAGCGACGAACATTTTAACAGATTTCGAGACATTCGTTGAAACTTGAAATATTCCCCGTTGAAAATTTTTTCAACGACTAACAATTTTCTTAGATAAGCGACGGTGTCAGTACAGTACAGTACAATATAGAGGTGAGGCTTGTAACATTTATTAACCTTACCGGGGCGCAAATAAGGTCAGGGTTGAGGAAGTAGGCTGTCAGAGTCCAAAACTCCCCGTCGTCCAAATATGGGTGCCCCATCTGGACTATGGGAGGCCGAGCCACGAGCTTGCGGAATCCTGTTTGGATACCTAAAATGGTTGATATTTTTTAATCATCGACCCTGCTCTGCATTCAATCTAACAATGCTTAATTTTTTCAAAAATAGTGAGCTCAAATTTTGCAAATCATCTCTTTTTATTAAGAGTATCAATACAATCTCAAATGGATCTATAGCAGAGATGCACGGGGGGAATCTTTGAGGGGGGTGCCCGACCCCTGGCGCAAGGGGGGGTGGTATAGTTTTGGCCATTTTTCGGCGACAGCCGAAAAATTTTCAGAATTTTTCGATTTTAAACTCATTTTTAGGTTACTTTTTTGGCCGCAGGCGAAAATTTTTTGCAATTTTTCAATTTTTTACGCATTTTTGGGGCACTTTCTTTTTCTTGGCCACCAGAGGGCGGGCGTGGGGGGTTGAGGGGGGGTGCCGGATGTCTGAGGGGGGGGGGGTGCCGGCCGCCTCAGGGGGGGGGCGGGTACACCCCCCCTACCCCCCCCTATCTATGATCTATCTATAGGTACAATATTTATTACGACATCTAATTTCGACTTTCTTGGATATCTTGATTTTTGCAAATATGCGGATGTTTTCATACCTGCAATAATTCCTTGGGCATCGAAAAGCAGCATTATTGAAGGATCCTGACTTCTCCAATATCGGTAGCCACGAAAGTTCACGTATCCTAAAACAGACGGTGAAAAAGCTTTAGATCCTACAGCTGACAATATTAGGCCTTGGTAACGTGACCGTAACCCACTGCACAGAAATGCGTCGGTATCTGTTGATGCCTACCTACCTATACCTAACATAATATATATAGTATACAGAACGGGTTTAACTAAAGTTTGACCAAAAAAAGCTGGACCCTGAAATAGAAAGAACCACGCGATTTCATAACAAAAAGAACGAATTGCAAGCATCAAGATTCAAGAGTACTGCGAGTTGTCACAAAACTCACGCCACCTGTTTTGTTTCAGGGTTCAGCAATTTCTGGTCAGACTTTAGAACATTTTCGTTTGAGAACATGGAGTTTTTACCAATGGCTTAACAGTTACGTAGTGATGTTAAAGTTGCCTTACGAGTTTCAGTTTAAGTTTCAGTTTCAGTTTCAGCTCTAGATTAGTTTCAGTTTCAGCTGTAGTTTCAGCTCCATCGAAATTTTAGTTTCAGTTTAAGTTTCAGTTTCAGTTTCAGCTCTAGATTAGTTTCAGTTTCAGCTGTAGTTTCAGCTCCGGCGAAATTTTAGTTTAAGTTTCAGTTTCAGTTTCAGCTCCAGAAGCATTTAGTTTCAGTTTCAGTTTTGCTATATTTTGTTTTCGTCACACTTTTCTACGTAGCGTATACGGTCGTCGACGTTGCCTTGTAAAGCCCCAAGCTTACATTAATGAACCATGTGCATAAGATAAGATACATGATAAGATAGCGCGAACTCTCGGACCTTACACAGTTACACTCTAACTGTAGAATGAATTAAGGAATGCACGACTTTTTATCTCACGTTCATACAGTTCAGTGTGACAGCGGCGATCAACTTATATGAAGATCCCAGACTAATTTGTGTTTCAGCTGAAGTTTCAACTGTAAAATATTGATGTTAAGCGTCAAACGCTGAAAGGAAAGCTAAAAAACGGAAACTTGTATTCGTTTTGTTGTAGATGGCGTTCACCCCACCAAATAAATAAAACTTAAGTCTCAGCTCAGGCGTTTACAAAAAGCTTCAACTGCACCAATCTTCACATTGCGGCAGCGCACTTGGGTCAATTGCATTAATCTTCACATTGTTGCAGCGCACTTGGGTCAAATTATAAATTTAAGCTTGAGATAAGTCAAGTGTACACTGTACTGTGTAGTCCACCCGCCGTTGATTTTAGTTCCCGCTCACAGCACTTGCGTTTAAATCGAAGGCAATGCTCGCTAGTTGCTGTGAAGACCATACGGGGGTTTCTTTGCGACGTCCATTGTGTATGTATAACTTCATTTGATTGGTTCGAGGCTGAAGCTCCATCCCGCGGCCCGGTCGACCCGGTCGGCCCGGTCGGCGCGGTCGGCCCGCTGCCACGCGGCCCCGGGCCGGTGGTGGGCCGCGGGCCGCAGTGCAGCCTGGCCGGGCACGTTCCGGGCCGTCTGACTGAAACTGAAACGGGCGGCCGGTCAGACCGCAGCTCGCCACCAGCCCCGGCCGATCTCTAATATAGACATAGAGTAAGACACTATTGCCTGAGGCTGAAACTGAAACTACAGTTTCAGTTTCAGCTTGTGTATACACGTACCCACACACACATTGAAAGCAGCATTGGCGGAAACTCAGTTGACCTGAAACTGAAATTATGTTTCAGTTTCAGTTTCGGCTTCTGTGTAATTTCAGTTTCAGTTTAAGTTTCAGTTTCAGCTCCAGCGGCATTTCAGTTTCAGCTGCTGTTTCAGCTCTGGACAAATTTTAGTTTCAGTTTAAGTTTCAGTTTCAGTTTCAGCTTTAGAATAGTTTCAGTTTCAGCTGAGGTTTCAGCTGCAGGATGGATTTAGTTTCGGTTTCAGTTTAAGTTTCAGGCGCTGAAACTGAAACATGTACAAGCTGAAACTAGTTTCAGTTTCAGTTTCAGTTTCCGCTCACATCACTACAGTTACGTCAGGTATAACTTACACTTCTCTATACGCGCATTGTATATTTACTCGATGTCAACTGGGTCGATTCATACTTACAGCCGTATGTCCGTTCAGCCGACAAAATGACGAAATAATGACGGCACAGCAGGCGCTGGCTGATCCAATGCACTAGGCTGCTAGTGAGTAGTGACGTCATTCTACAGGCTGAACGGACCTACGGCTGTAAGTATGAATCGAGCCTAAATGTACAATAGTGTATAATCTTTAGGTTTACTGTGGCTGAACGAACATCCGACTATACTGAGTACTGACTGTGAATCGACCTTTGACCCTTACTGGATCCACAGGATGAGTCCTTAAGCTGGAACCCCATGGCCATGGCGTCTTGGGTCCGTCTGGGCATACGGGCTAGAGTGTACGGGTCCCAGGTGTTGTTTATGGCCAGACGAACTCGCAACCCATCCCACTGGAACTTAGAGTTAAGCTGACGACGACTGAGCCAGAAGTCATAGGACGATGACGCAATCAAGGGGAGAAAAAGGAAGAAAATGAGGCGGAAATAAGATGGCATTTTGGGGCTGGGCTGAAAGTGAAATAATTGGGTAAAAACAGTTGAAACTTAGAACACTAATATACAAAAATAAAACAAAAGTAAGAAAAACACGTAAAACGAGTCCTTAGAAAAGTCTTAGTCGAGGTTTGGTCTAGAAAAAACAAAGTTTCAGAAAACAAGCTAGGTATGAGACTAAATATTAAAGGAATCCGAATTTTAAATTTTTTTAAAATGACATGTTCTTTATCTTTCCGTCAGTTTTCTATCAGTTTGCTAAACTTTTAATGATATATTAGATCCTCCTCTTATGCAGTTATCCACTCTTTGCCGTTTGCTTTATCCACTCTTTGCCGTTTGCTTATCAGTCTTAAGTCGTGCCCAGTCAATTAAGGTGGTAGTTACGTTTTCGAAGTTGCTGTGATTTCTTTGTAAACTTTACGCCACCAGAACTCAAGCTATAAGTGACGCCTGAGCATGATTTTTTGGGACAGTACTGTAAGGCTCGAAATCCTCAGGGATGTGTCTCACTTTTTCGAAATTTCGCCTGTAGACATTTTTAGAGGGCTTTAATTACAAGAAAATAATGTTAACTTTTCGGTGCGTTTACTTTAAAGCCTTTTTCTCAGTAATTTGACTAGTTATTAAAAAAGTGGGGGAGATGCCTTTGGATTTTAAACATGTCAAAAACCTTAACTACTTTCAGCCCCAACAGGTAATCGTATAATTCACAGCTGTGGCGCAAACTTTTTGTAAAAAATTCTAATATTTTGGAACGGACCTTTCTTTAGCCGCTTGTACTGGAAAGAAAAAAAAGGTCAACTTCCAGTGCATGGCATACATTTAGGTAAGATATTGTTCTACTAAATGCAAAAGACCGCTTGTGATTTGAATTCGTAAACGCTGAGCTATAGCTTACCAAAAAAACACCTAAAAACGCAATTACCCCCTTAAAAATTGTTGGGAAGTTGTGCTATGGACAAATGAACACACTTCAGCACGAGTGTAAGTATATAACCTGACTTGATGTTGACTGCACCTTTATACCTACTCATATTAGAATTGATACTTCACCATTCCTCAAAACAAAACAGTATTGCCAACAATGTAATATAATCCACACAGGCGAAAAAATAGCAAAATTTCTTCAAGTTTCCAAAAATATAAGCTTATTTTGGAATAAAAAGTCAAAAACCCGGACCCAGGACGTTCCGTGAAAAAACCCTCAGTTGTTTATGTAGGAAAAAGTGCTTTTGTTTGGGAACAAATTGTGCGAAATTGCTTGTGAGGGTTATTGTCTGTCGGCTGGAGTATTTGACAACAAACTGTTCAATTGGGGCTTTGTTCGAAACTTCTTCAGTTGACTTTCAACAAGTTCGCGGTCACGTGGCGTGAATTTAATGGAATACTAATACTTATTTGCTAATGAATATAAGTCAGCATCATGAAATACAGAGGGATGGTTGAACTAAAATTGCTACCACTCAGAATGAATAGCTCTAAGGGTCGATTCATACTTACAGCCGTATGTCCGTTCAGCCGACAAAATCGCGAATCAATCACGTCACAATTTGATCTTGTAAGGATACTGGCTTGCACCAAAATAGGATAGTTCGAGAATAGAATAACTCAAGGGTAGCTTATCTCGTTTAACCCTGAAGAACTATTCATTAGACTTATTTTTACTGCTTCTTCAATAATGGGTGCACCTTAACTAATCGCCATACATTGAATAGAAATTTGGAATATTCAATATTGTAAGATGGTGAACAGCACTCGAGAATAACAAGAGAATAAGAATAGCTCGAGAAAACGGTTGGTTGGTGCAAACGGCCGTTCAGATGCTAAATTGCCAGATAAGCACAATATTCTAACAAAAAGCAAGAAGATAAGACAACCAACATTACAACTAATTTATCTTTACTGCCACCAACTTCAAACAATAAACTTCTGGCGTAGACAAGGCACATAATAGTGGCACAAAATAGATGTGAGTAAAACCAGTGTAGATACAAGTTAAAATATCGTAAGGGCTAAAGAAATCTGAAGCTTCAAATTATTTAATTTCCACATTTTTTACAATTATCCGTTTTCACCATTAAACAGAATAACTGATTCTTTTCTAAATAATTTTCTAGGTTTTAATTGAAAGTACGACCACATAATAGATAATCGGAAGTTACCTTGACTACGTATTTGATATGAAAGAGTTAAAGAATAAAAACTGCTTCAGAGTAGCCCCTGGAAAAAACAGTCATATGAACTGCATAAAAAACTTCACACAAGTTATAACAGAAAAATGGAATATATATATAACAACTTATATAAACAAAATAAATTGCTAACTACATAACTTACATAAACAGAAGGAACTGCTATATAATACACACCTTTTTAATGTAAAAAATGAAACTGACAATAGAAGTAAGATTTTTTGAATTTACAAAAAACGCTAAGTCCAACTAATACGATTTATAAAAAGATATTTAAGTTAGAAATTCAACAATTTGAAAAGAATACAACTGTATGAGTTATTATAGAAAATAAACAATAAAATTTATATATACAAAAGAAAACAGCCGATAGCCAAAATAGTTATATAAAATTTACAACTTGACGTATTATTGGAATGATTTAAAATTGTAGCAAAATAAACATATTTGGATATTGATCGAATTATATGCTCTGATCCGGAAAAACAGAGTTTTCACTCATATGTTCAAAAGAGGTGTATTTCAGTATTTCACAAAACTTTATTTTCGAACAAACAAACTTCTTAAATGAAAATTTTCTGCGGTATTAAATACGATTACATTGTTTCCGTCTTGAACTGCGTTCAATTTGAAATTTCATCAACTGTTTCATGATAATTTTTAATATTATATACTGTACATAGTAGATTATATATATATATATATATATATAGTATTATTATTATTTACGTATATATAGATATTCTATTGATTTTTTTACTTTTGCTTTTTTACTTTTGCCAGCTGGACAGAAATATATATGGCTGAAAGTCCGGAACTAAAAAATCAGTCACAATAATATCACGTGCATAAAACGTATATAATTATTACAAATAATTATACATGACAATATAGAAGATCAAATGGACGACAGCAAAATGGATAAAATAATATGATATACAATAAAACTCGACAAATGACAAGAAATCACGACCGAAATCAAACAAATCAAGAATCACACCGAATCACAAAAGATTAGCAATAAAAATAGGAAAAACAACATACACAGCCCCGACCCAGTGTAACATAGACTTGTTAAATTTAGACAGTAAGAAGACAACACAAAAAATACAATACCGACTAGTATTTACCGATAGCCTAGCCAAATATGCAATGGTTCTGCCGTACTAAACTGGGTGTATAACTTCGGTATCAGAACAAAATTCTGTGTTGTGTATTCCAATAGTTTTTTTAAATTTTAAGGAAGGTCGGTGCTACGTGGGGTCGACGTTGTGTAAAATCAATCAACATGCAGTAATTCACAAAATACTAATCCAAGCCACAACACTATGCTGATTTCACAATAAAAATCTGTACAATTCCTATAACTCGGCTTAAAACTTTCTCTGAGAAATTATTCCTCAAAAACTGTATAAGTATTAACTAGTTAAATAAAATTTCATCAGTTGAAAGTTTATAAGAAATTCATCAAATGGTTTGGTTAACATTGAAATAGAACGACAATTAACTAATAAAGTTCAACTATAACTATTAATATTAATTATATTATATAATTAAATAAAATTTGAGTACAATTATTCAAACCACAAGAAATACACGCTTAACTAGAACAACCTCAGTAACAAACAACAGAACATAACACAAACATAACAGTGTACATAAAAATGGAATAAAGCTAAAAACAATACCCTCACAAACAAACTTACTCGAAAACTTGAAATGGACTTTAATTAACTACATGAGATAAAATAAAAAAATTCAAACATAAAAACGTTATATTGAAAAAATTTTAGCACTGTGATACGCAGATAGCGTTTTATATTTATTACCTCCACTTACGCTGTTTTAACGCCGTCTTATACATAAATACACAGCAAAAAAATTGTAAATACTAGCAATAAACGTGTAACATTTGCCTTGTAACGAGCAAAACACAAGCAAATAATATAATATGCAAATTAGTCAATGTAAAACCAAATAACTATAGACATACAATATTAAAAATGTGAAACAAGCATAAAATAGTGCAAACATAACCATATGTATAATGCAATATATACAAGTGCAACGGGACCACAAATATTTGTGCATCTAAAATACAGTGCGAAATATTTTAAAAGTTACAATTTTAAAAGTTACAATAAGACACCTACGTATACAGTTAGCTACAAAATAGCAAAAATTGTGGTAAGCAGCAACCTTGCTTTTTAACGGTATTACATATTTTTTACTGATAACGATGAAGTCAACCGGAAAGTACAACTTTTTTAACGAACTTTCAAAATTTCACCAAATAGTCGGACCGTAAACATGTGATTTTATACTACCTAAAAAGTTATAATAACAGACATAAAACGCAAGGAAACTTGAAAAAAGTTATCTTGTACTAGACTACATGGATTTTGCGTCTTTTTCCAATTTTTTTCCAGATATAAGCCAATGCGCATGAATTCTTAAAAAATGCAATTAAAGCAAAAGTTCAAAGGTCAAATTCAGAAATCATGCGTCAGCTTTGAACTTTGCATTAAGTATTAAAACACACCACAATTGTAAATTATTGTATAAAAAATTTAAAAAATACACTGAACTGTATCAAAAATTTAACGGTTATAATATATATACTATAAGTTGAATTATGCTTTATACACAACATACATGCAGGACAAAATTTTATACTGTGGGGGAACATATTTAAAATTATTTGGTTCAAAACACTGCCGCAGATATAAATGTTTCGGAGTGAAATTTGGTCACTTTAGAATAATTTCAAAATTAAAATTTAGTATGTTATTTCAATCATCCGCTGTGTTATGAATCAAATAAATCTAAAACTAAATCCACTTTTTGATATCGCCCGTATAAAAATAAACCTTTGTTTACATAATATACAATAAAAATAAAGCGACTAAATCGTTACAAAAAGTTAAATCAAAATCAAAAATTACATATTTTTTCTATTACAGTCGCTTTATTAAAAAACATAGGCTATAGGCAACATTGCAACATTAAAATTGCAGGGTATACTTACTTAAAAACAGTGCACGGAAAATTGCAATATACGATGAATAAATTACACAATAAGATAAGATTAGAATATAATATAGGGTGCTAACATTAAAAGAATAAACTGTATAATACGATAGATAATAATTATATGGGCATATAAGTATTAAGCGACTAACTTAAGCATTAACTCACGTACCACTTAATACAATTACTTGAAGTATGAAAAATAGGGTTTAAGTTTATCATAATATTATCAAGTATATATATCATGTTAACTGGTCGTTTCTGCTATCTTATATTAATACATAATATATACATATATATATATATATATATATATATAAAAATATATATATATATATATATATATATATATATATAATGTAATAATACACAACAGCAATAAACTATTAAATTCTTAGCACTAAGCTATACAGCAGGAATAACCAATTGAATGTATATATACTTACTACGGAACATTCAACAATATACGACTGATTAATATTTTTTATTCGTATTCAAACAAAAGGCCTTGTCTAAAATTGAATTTAGCAAATTAGATCCAAATTTATCCTTATAAATCCTGGCCAATAATAAATCCTTATTTGGCTGATAGATACCTCTGCAGCACGATAGAATCATTTTCTATTTTATTAACCAACCAAAATTAAGTCAAATCTGCTAAATTCAAGCTTAAAACATGACTCAGCCCTCTTATTCAAAATCGTTGCGAAAAAAATCAATATATCTGGGACTGGGCTGGGGGTGGGAATCAATAGCTAGCCAGTGGCGAAGACACGTTGGTGTTGTGTTCGTTGGAGCTGGAGCGAGTGTTGCTGGCGCTGTGGCGGTCAGTGTCTGAAATAAGAAAAGGATTAAGCGGATTAGATTGAAAGAAGTAACTACCGTAATCCCTCTAATCTACTATCCTAATATATTATTTAATCCTATAGCCCACCATTGCACATTCCCTTTAATCCGCTACCGTAATCGCTGTAATCTACAACCCTGATCCCTATAACCCACTACCTTAATTCCTTTAATCCGCTACCCTAATCCCTATTAACCCACTACTATAATCCCTTAATCTATTACCCTAATCCCTGTAACCCATTTCCTTAATCCCGTTAGTGGTTAGTCCACTCCCTTAATCCACCTAATCCACTTCTCTAATCCTTCTAATCCACAACCCTAATCCTTTTAATCCCTCACCATTAGTCGTCTCTCACCTTTTGGCCCCGTAGGCTGTTGCAAGAGAGCAAAGGAGACCGGACTAAGCCAGCTGCTATGGGCCTGACCCAGATGGTGGTGGGGCGGTCCCGGGGCAGCGGCAGCGGGGGTGGTCGGGTAGAGACTGGGCGTCAGCAGGCCAGGGGGGGCGCCGAACATGGGGGGCACTGTGGCCAGGGGCGTGCCCAGGTGCGAGGGGACCATGGTTGTCACGGTGGTCGGCAGGAGGGCTGAAATAGACAGGAGGGGGCAGAATGTAGAAAGACAGTCGTAGGGTCCAGTGCCGAATAGTCTGACTAAACGGTTCAAGAAGCATGCTAAAATTGCCGTGATTACGAAAGCTCCGGGATTAAACGCTGACTTATTTGGTGGATTGCATATCTTAGCTCAGTTATACTAATTTTGGTCAGACAAAATGGACTTAACTAACTGTGCAAGCGCAAGTTATCTTGAACGCTTTTTTTCGCTATCACTAGTTTAGGAAGGGGTTCGGAGTAAAACCAGGCAAGCACTTAACGTATTTTACTTCGTTTAGAGTTCAATTTAGCCCCATATGTCATTCCTAAACCTCGGACTAAATGAAGTCCAGTCCATTTAGATTTAGTCCGGTAAATGGACATTTAGTCTTAGTTCACAGTTGCTTTACTAGTTCTCTTTACTCATGTCACTAAAAAACACTGCATCCACGTCTCTAAAAACACTTTTACCAAGAGTATATAATGGGAAGAGTATGACACTCTTCCCATCGGTCAGCTTGGCAGCGCGGTAGATGCGTTGCACAACGGCCAAAAAGGTACCCAAATGAGTACCCCTACCCAAATGAGTACCTGGGACCCAAACGGGTCCTGCAGGTACCCAAGGCCAAATGGGTACCCCAGCGTTTGGGCCCTGCAGGGTACCCAACTGGGTACCTGAGGTACCTAAATGGGTACCAGGTACCCAAATGGGTACCCCTTCATCAGCCAATCAGATTGCAGCAGCCTTTAGCTCCGCCTACGAGCAAGCTACCGTAATCCCACGTGCAGCGGTATATGTTTACAAGCTAAACGACCATATTATGGCTGTAATTTGACTTAACAGTGATTTACCGAAATACACAAAAATACGAAATATGGACAAAGACAAGAAGCAGAATTGGCAGAAGTCTAAAAGTCGCTTGTTTACAGACCAACAGTGACATCAAAACATTAATTATCGTCTTCAGGAAAAAATAGTTTTACATATATCTTTTCACTTTAGGCCAACATTCAACTGTTTAGACAACTTTTTCCTTTTTACATGGTTCATAGGTCACACACACACACACACACACACACACACACACACACACACACACACACACACACACACACACGTACAAACACACACTACACACACCTTGCGTCGTGCTATTAGCCACGGCAGTGGGCGTGTGTGCGGGCGTGGGAAAGGCATTGGAGTTGATGGTCAGTGAGGCGGCAAAGTCGGCCCAAAGGGAATCGACGAGGGGGGTGACGCCAGGTCGGCTGGTGGCCGGGGGGGCCTGGGCCAGACGGAGGGGACCCCCGGGGCCGCAGGTGTAGAGGGTGGGGGGCTGTGAGACCACGGGCACGTCTAGGGGGGGCAAGCCAAAAGGACACAGATTAGCTACAGCACTAGCGCTACACTGACAGGGGTGACAAAATATATACTGGCTTGCTTGCATTTGGTAGAAAATATTATACAAGGGGGTTTGGGGGACACTTTTAAAATTAAGAAAATTGGAAAGGGGGCCTGGAAAATCTGAGCAAAAGTCTGAATCGAGGACCCGGGGAGAGAAAATTCCAGCAAATCCGAAAATTAGATCAAAAGAGGGCTTTAATTTTTGATCCATGACCAAAGGAAAGGGTTCTCACAAAATAACCAAAAAGGCCGCTCAAATTTTGCACCCTGTTACATGGATTAGACTAAAGACTATACTAAGCGTCACAACACACTGACGGATCAACTGGATTAGATTAACTCAACTAACTACGGTGACTTTCACATGAATCATCAAAGTCAAGTTAATTAAAGTCAGTTAATCTAATCGAGTTAAGTTAATCGTTAAGTTAAAGTTCTTCGCCATTAAAACATAAAAAAGCGATGCCAAGCTATTCTAAATTTTTTATATCTAGATGATATGCAAGCCAAGGAAATATTATCAAATTAGATAAATTCACCAAAAAACGTTGAACACTGAGAGAAAACAGGTGGCTTGATTTTAGCAGCTGCTTGCTGTACTGTTGATGGCTGAAATTTGTCCTTTTCTCAATCATGTATGTAATTTGTGAACTCACATCACAATCTATTCTTTTCGTAAGGAAATCACATGTTTCGTTTTCTCAAGGGTGGTGCAACTATTTTTTGTCAGACTTTATAATGACTAAACAACCAACAGCTTTCAAAAAACAGCCACCATCCCATCAGTGACCTCACCAGGCGAAATGAGGGGCAGTTTTAGGCTTTCCAGTGTGAACTGAGCGGCATAGTCCGCAGCCTGGTCGATGGAATTCATCAGTTTGGGCGGAGTGAAAGCTCCGATGGCCGCCGACAGACCGGGGATTTTCACCTGAAACCAGCTCCGAATATATACACTTGGCCTTAAGGACACAGGGACAGGGACAAGGACAAATTTTGGTCAGCTGCTAGAATTAAGCAAAAGGTTTTGGCCATTCTATGGCTGTACACACTGAAAGTCTTTCTACTTACTGTGACTCATAACTCTTTTATAATCATTATTCGTACTCACTGATCAGACCACAAAATGAAAACTTGATCAAAAATTCTAACAAATAAAATCGAAAAAGGTTCCAGTCTTAACAAATTTCGATCGTAAAAACTAAGTAAAAACTAAGTAATTAATGAAGCTGGCATCAGAATTTTTTTTGAACTGATTTTTTCTTTTATTTTCGAATTTTCCGCTAAATGTAGACGTCATTCCGTGGTTGTCGCTTCGGCTATTCTACGACTCTACGTTGTTCTTTTTAATTTTTTGCTATTTTCTTCAAAAACTCCAGTTCTGCAAAACCACTCCAAAATTTACACAAATTTTACACCAGGTCACAATCCTTTAAAACTAGGTTCTCGTTCTATACCTGATACAAGAACAACTGCACATGACAGTTGTTATTGTTGGGGTCTTTGGTGGTGGTGGACTGCAGTTGGTATTGCGGACTCCCCCAGCCGTAGAGCGCACAGTACTCTTCCAGGATCTGAAACAAAAATGACCAAAGGCATAAGGCGGATTAGATTTGAAGTTTTGGTGGGTTGATACCACTGTACCACAAAGCTAGGTCGATTCATACTTGCGCGCAGTATTATATCCGTTCATCCGGCAAAATTACGAAATAAACACGCCAGAATTTGATTAAATATAAACATTCTTAGTGGCGTGATTATTTCGTAATTTTGCCGGCTGAACGGACATACCGCTGTAAGCATACATGTACACGAGGTCTCGGTCTGGTGGGGGGCTTGTCCCGAAATTTTCGACACTTTAGGGGGGGCTTGTCCCGATATTTAGTCCCAAAAACGCGAAAATTTCAAATATTTGCCTAAAAATGGGAAATTTTTTGCGAAATTCCCATATTTTTAGCGAGTTTTTCGTTTTTTTGTCATTTTTGAAGCATTTTACGGCGATCTGAGGCGATTTTGGGGTTTCAGAGAGGGGGGCTTGTCCCGACGGGTCAAATCTGAGGGGGGGCTTGTCCTGGAATTTCAAATCTGGGGGGGGGGGCTTGCCCCCCCAGACCCCCCCATGTACATCTGTGGCTGTAAGTATGAATAGACCCTAACCTAAACCCAACCAATGTACAAACATTCAAATTTGTATAAATTAAAAGAGAAGGTGGATATATCCTGCATGTAACCGTTATAATGCAAATATCGATTAGGATTCATTTCTTACAAACATACCCGTGTTGCTGATTTGGGACTTTGGAAATTTTCATTAGACTCAGGAGAAGTATTCATCAGGCCGATGAATAAAACAGAACCCAACTCATGTTCAGCTTCATTGTGCCCGAAAAACGCACAAATTAATTTACTAATCCGATGGGGTTAGTGTTAATATGTGCCACATATACTAATACTAGAAGTTAGTAGTGCATTGCAGGATCTTCCAGACCATTACTGTTGCAGGCGACTCATCAGTGGAGCTGCTAGACAGTAATTTGCTTTGGGAGTATCAAACAAATTAATAAAAAAGTGATTTTTAAAAATAAAAGTTGGTTTCGTCGCCTCCTGCCTAATCTCAAGTGTAGTTTATTTGTTAGTAAAACATAGAAGTTCCAATAGCTTCGCATTAGCTAAACTGAATTTTCCGTGGAAATTCTTTTTTATTGCTAATGCGGATAAAACGCTCTTTTAATTTACGTTTACTGTATCCTTTGTTCAACAATTTAGGTATAATCGCTTTTGTTCGTTCCACGAAATCCGAAAGATGACTAGTTAGATTAAAATATCGTATAATTTCATTGGTAAAAGTATTATATGCACAAGAAGCTGAGATGTTGCCATCCAGATGCGGTAAGGATATAGTCGTGAAATTAAATTTGTCGCGTTTATCGAAAACTTTTGACACAAATTTGTTATTCTCGATGACGATTGTCATATCTAGTACGTCAGCTGTTTTATTATTAGTATTAACTTTGTTGAGTGTGAGAGTATTAGGATAAACGTCTTCGTAGCAGGTTTCAAAACAATCGTCATCGTTGAATAGCGTAATGTCATCAATATATCGGTAAACCCACTGCAATTTTGATCGTTTGGCGTAATCTTTGTTCTTTATTAGATTTTTCACGTATTTGATTTCATACGCAAAAAGCACTAAGTTAGCGATGAAAGGTCCCACATTGGTGCCCATGGGTATACCGATTATTTGTTTAAGTAATACATTACCACAAGTGAAGTAACTGTTATCAATTGTCCATTTTGTTAGGTCAAACATTTTGTTAGTGTCCACATCTATACCCGATGTGGAGTTTTTGTACCAGTTTGCACTGTTCCTGTGCAGGGACAGTCTACGATTTTGGTTGAATGCCATAGGCAATATGTATTTGATGCTTTCTTCGATTTCCGAATGTACCAAATTTGTATAAAGTTTGCCGAAGTCGAAGGTATTAACGCTAGTGGCAGAGTGATATCGATTAATTTTCTGCATGTCATTGATAAGTTTTTGATTATTGCTGATGATCCAGAAGGGGTTAATATTCCAATAATTCTTCAGGCAAAATTTACAATAATTTTCGATACGTTTCATTATTAGTTTGTATCCGTGTGAAATCGCAATGGAAATAGGTTTAGTGCAGGATTTCGTGCTAGAAATTATAGTTCTGAAACCAATCGGGTTCTTATGAAATTTGGGTATAATTTGAATGAAAGGTAAGTTTTTGTTTTCAGTGTCCACAGGGAAACCAAATTCTTCTGATTCTTTGGACAATTGATTTATAATTTGATCGTTGCTCAAATTATCAATGGTAACATAGGTGTTGATATTGCTGACTGAGATGCCAGTTTCTTCAAGAATTTTTGAGATGTAGAACTTTTTGCAAATAATCGCGAAATTTTGGGCGGCTTTATCGGCCACTGTAAAGACGAATTTTTCTTGTAGTTTCTTAATTTTTCCTTTAATTCGTATCAAGTTCAGTCCATGTGAGATAGGGGTTTCTTTTGATACAACTACCGAATTCAATCTTTTCAGAATTTCGTTTTTCCATTCAGAAATTTCGTAGTTCGCTAAGTTATATTTTTTGCATAGTTTCTCGCAATATTCGTTAAAACCTTTAGCAAACGAATCTACTGCTTCTTGAAAATTATACTTCGATGGAATTCGGTACTTGGTTCCTTTCTCGATTAAACTTTGAATTTCTAGGTCATTAGTCACTCTGGCATCGCCCGTGACTATATGGCCATGATAATTGTCCGAAAATATCGAGTTTGAACAATCACAAGTGACATTACAGTCCAGCCAATTCTTAACATCCAGATCTCGAATGGTTTGTCTATAGTTGAAAAACAGTGAGGAAATAGTTGAAACATATGAAAAAATTATCATAGGTTTCGCGTTTTCCACCGGGATACACTTTGGCCATAATTTATTAATGATTTCCGAATCATTTATAATCTTATTGAATGGTTGGCACAGGTCGTCACAAGCTTTATTGCAAAATTTGAATAGAATTTTTGGCTTTTTAACTTGATTCTTAATGTACACTTGTTCTTTATTGTTCTCTAATTTATATCGACAGATGTCTAAAACAATACGTTTAGGTTCATCCAGAATAGAATCAAACAGTTTCAGGTGTAACGCCGCTAGAGACTTTTTGTTAAGTCTCATCACCAGTGGTATAATATTCCGTCGAAATTCAATACAATTGTTATTGAATTCCGACATAAAGTTGTCAATGAATGTATCTATATCGATGCATTCTTTTTTGTCCGATCTTCTTCTTCTATTACCACGTTTGTGGCTATATCTGACGTTTTTTGAGAAGATGCTGTATATCGACTTATCGATATTTTCAGATCGCACCTTATCATTCATCCCATATGGGTATTTGGTTCTCAATTTTTTGATCCAGTAATCTTCTCTTTCTAATCTCATGCTTTTAGCAGTAGTTTCATCATTGCAATCCAATTTTTCAATAATTTTAATAGAATAATTATTACATTTGCCATTGGCAAAATGTTCACGAATTAGTTTGCATCCTTTTGACTCAGAATTCTCTATATTTCTTCTATGTTCTCCGAAACGCTGCTTCAGAGTACGTTTTGTCTCCCCAACGTATTGAAAATTACAATTTAAGCAAGTGAGTAGATAGATCAAATTTGAGGCGTTGCAGTCCAAAAAGTTACTAGATTGGAGTATCGTGTTGTGTGATCTATTGGTGTAGGCATCCTTGAATGTCGGTCCAGTGTCTATATGTTTGCAAGTTAGGCAGTTACTTTTGGAGCAGGTAGTTACTTTAGTGACTTGAAATGCAGGCAACCCTACTCCCACACTTCTAATGTGCCCAACATTAGAAGCGACCGCCAAGCCTAACCCTACTCGCACTAGACTAAATTCAAGAATCTATAAGTTGCGGACGAAATTGATTTAATGTCAAAATCCTATTATAATGATAATTATATTACTATCCTATTCATAAATCCTATTCATAATGATAATCAACATGTCAACTCTATATTGAAGGATCAGCTAGAACCATGTGTGGTAGTATGACGTTTAGCTTTCTTATTTCGTGTAGTCGTGTGGTTTCCAAGTTATACGCAACGTAAAATGGGGTTATTTGTTTGCTGCTAAAAGCAACATTGAAACGTTGCTACTGAAAACGCGACGCATATTATCTGTTTCATCAAAAGGTCCAAAGAAGCGTTAATACTTGCGATTACTTTGCTATGCTGTGATTTTGACTGTAAAAGGGCGTAAATTGGAATTATTTTTCCTCCGCGAATCCTCCGCGACACACCACTTTTGTCGTTAGTCATTTTTTAAAATTAACCAGAAAAACGTACATAACTTTCGCTATGAATATCGCACAATCATAAAAATAATGTCATCGCAAAGACAATTTTTAGCGCTTTGTAATGACACGTCACATGATTGCGCAACTTTTTGAAAATAAGACCAAGGCTGGGATTCACAACCTAACACTAACACTAAAGTTTCCCTTAAAAGTTAGTGAAACACTTAAATTTCAGCCTGAAACACTTAAAATGTTAGTGTTTCGAGGCCAATTTTAAGTGTTTCACTAACCTTTAAGGAAAAAGTTAGTGTTAGTGTTAGGTTGTGAATTCCAGCCCAAATGTCAAATTCTAAATTTTGACGTACGTACTTTGTTTTATTAAAATTAAAAATTATCTATTAAATATATATAATATTAATTCGTACGTTAAACGTTACGTCACAGGGTCATGTGACCCATCATTTGAAAGCTCTCAGAATTTGCTCATAAATGACGCTAATATTATTATTATCATACATGTAACAGCACCGAAATTTTGGGTACCCCTTCCCCCCCTTGGTCGGACCCCCCCTCCCCTTCGTCAACCCATTTTTGACCCCCCTCCCTCCCAAAAATGACGCAATTTTTACCTTTTTTGACCAAAAAACACCGATTTTGACAATTTTAGGCGAAAATTTCGGTAAAAATAGCTTAAATTTTACGAAAAAATGCTAATTTTTTATAATTTTGGCCAAAATTTTTGTTCCGCCGGGACCCTCCCCCTCTTTTCCCCCTGGCGGGACCCCCCCCTCCCTCCCCCTGGACCGAATTTTGGGGGGGGGGGGTCTTCCCCCCCCATCCCCCCCCCCCAACTACATGTCCGATTATTATACTAGCACTGTATCAAAAGTTATGACACCCGAAAACTTTTACTAATAGGGGCTGACTATATATGTAGATCACACCATGTGTGATCAAATCTCAGTTTGGTTGCCATAATGCTAAAATTTGAAAAATTTAAAATTTTGACATGTTATTATAAACACGATGGTACTTACGCATTTGGTCTAACTAGTCTAAACTAGACGAACTAGACTTGTAATAATATGTGTCTATTATGATAATAAATATGACGTATTATTTCACTATTCTTTTCATAACAGCTAAATACGTTTACATTAATATTAAAAAAACGTCACGATTTTTATTTGGTTGGTAGCGGAAAGTAAAAAAGCCAAAAACAAAGACGGCGGATATACAAAAACAACTAATTCAGGATGAAGGCAGCTTTTTTTGGAAATCTAGGGCGCCGTGCAGTCTCGAAAAATAATTCCCACACACAGTAAACACGGATATATACATATACGTATATACGTACACGTTGCTGTAATATTGTGGGATTATATAAATTCTAGCTAATGTCTATTCGTGATTTTGTCGAGAGGACGGACATACACCATACATCACAAACACACATACAAGGGGGGTGGGGAAGCCTCCCCCCAAAAAAAAATCGAGGAGCCGGGGGGGAGGGTCCCCAAGTTTGGGCAAAATTTAAGAAACATGGCTCTTTTTTGGCGAAATGTTTACAAAACTTGGCAAAATTTAGTGTATTTTTGGTTTTTGGTTGATCAGGGGGGAGGCCCCCAAAATTTGGCCAGAGAGGCCCACCCCAAAATTTTGACCCCGCTACATGTATGATCACAAAAGAAAGTGTTGAGAATAGGCAATTCGGTAAAATAATCCTTTATCAACATATTTTCATCTATGTAGTGCTATTACAAACGGACGAATTTGATAATCAGACAAAACTAAAGTCTGACCAGAATTTGCTGAACCCTGAGACAAAACAGGTGGCGTGATTTTTGTGACTGCTCGCTGTACTCATGCTTGCACTTCGGTCTTTTTGTAATGAAAATTGCGGGTTTATTTTTGTCTCAGGGTCCATCATTTGTTGGTCACATTTTTAAGTCATTTTCACATTTAAAAGTCGATTCATGCTTGTAACCGTATGTTCATTCAGTCGGCAAAATTAGGTAAAAATTATATTTATACGCCACCAGCTATACTGAACAGTGGCGGGATTTTTTTACAGTTCGGTGGCTCAATAGTCAATAGACATACAATTGTTCGTATGAATGGAGACTAATTACACGTAATACATATACGTAACTATTTTTTTCTCAATTTAGTTAGATATAGTTTCTGAATCATATATCTACATAAATATATATACGCACACAAACTATGTACCTACTTCCATATTTCCACAAGTTCTTATTATCACTATCAGTGTAGCATGGTTTTATTTTGTTTGTTTAGTTACTGTTTGCAAATCTGCTATCACCAGTTAAGGTCTACTAAATCACCATACTAATCTCTTGTCGGCTCGTGTCATAAATTTTACCGACAAAAACTAAGCTCTGCCTTAAAGAGATGCTGATAACAAATTTGGGCTCGGCAATTTTCGAGAGGTACAAAACAATCTGTAAAAGCTAATCAAGTTGTGCTATTGTGCTATTTAATTTTTCAATTAATACTTTATATACAGTTTAGAGTTTAGACTGTGTGAACACTTTTGCTTAAGTAAAAGGTATAAAGTAAAAAGACAAACGTACTAAGTAAAAAGCAAAAAGCAAGTCTGTGTAAACCGGGCCTTCAACCAATAGATGGAATGCATAAAGCCAGTCTAACGCTAAAAATTTTTGTTCGTCACTTTCCGGCCAACCTTGGTCACTTTTCGCGACGGAAGAAGCTCGTCGTACGCCGGCGAACAGGGAACTGTTTTGCACAGTATTGGATTATAACGCATTCAGTCTGATTATGTATATACTATATATTCCTAAACTTCGGACTAAAATCAGTCCAGTTCTGATAATGGCAAATAAATTGGTCAAAACTTTAAGGGTGGATTTCACAAAGGTGGTTTTACTAAACCATTGGTTTTACGTACGTTTTATATGATTTGCACATAATTTCATTACGAAATATCGAATGATTCGCTACGAATTTCGCAAATTTTCTTAAACCATGGTTTTAGCTCAGTTAAAATTTCAGCAGAACAAAGACTCAACAATGCTCAAATTTCAACTGAACTAAACCAATGGTTTAAGAAAATTCACAAAATTCGTAACGAATCAGGCAATATTCGTAATGAAATTACGTGCAAATCATGCAAAACGTACGTAAAACCAATGGTTTAGTAAAACCACCTTTGTGAAATCCACCCTAAGACTTTATATACCGAAACTCTCTCAAAGAGTACCGAAACTTACTGTTTAGCGGCCATATTTTGGCAACTAAACAAGTATTTTTGCACTCCACAATTATAAAAATGATTTTTTTGACAAAATTTAAGCGACTTTTACCTACATTTTTGCCAAAAGTTGCTACAATTGCCACTTTTGGGCCAGAAAAAGGATAAAAATTGCATCAGTATCGGGGATCAAAAATCCGTAGGCTCAAGTGAGGGTTTTTTTAACCTAGGGGGGAGGGGAACCCAATTTTTGTGCTGCTATGTACATGTCTGCTCACAAAGTATATACCATAAACATTTGCCTACATTACGTACGTACATTACTAAAGCATAAAATACAATATTATGTATATCGTCAGTCCTAACATATATAAACCTGTGATAAGAGATTTATATACATATCATACGTAGAATGCTGTTATCAGTGTTTCAACAGTCCAAATACACGGTGAGCTTTTACATACTTCGAGAAAAGTTCACAGTAACTTTCAACATCAACCTTTTGGACCGGGTTACCACAAAAAAAGGCACAACAAAACCTATTTGATCAAGTCAGATTTTTTGTGGTAAAATTGATAAATATATATGTAATATGTATATATACAAAAAATTAAACTGTTGTTTTACATTTATCAATTTCATCAGAAAAAACTACACTAATACATACATGTGCACAGGGTCTCGGTCTGGAGAGGGGTTGTCCCGGAATTTTTGAAATTTTAGGGGGGGCTTGTCCCGAAGTTTCGGGGGCTTGGGCGGACAAAAAATCAAAAATTTCAAATTTTTGCCTAAAAAGTGGAAAGTTTCGGCAAAATTTGGCTATTTTTAGCAATTTTTTCGCTTTTTGCTCGTTTTTGAAGCATTTTACGGCGATCTGGGGCAATTTTTGAGAGTTCTGGCCCCTTTCTTTCAGCATCAAGGGGGGGACTTGTCCCGGTGGGTCAAATCTGAGGGGGGGCTTGTCCCGAAATTTCAAATCTGGGGGGGGGGGGGGTGGCCCCCCCCCCAGACCCCCCCCATGTACATCTGTGATTATATATATTCCTTTTACGAGTTAATTCTTTAAATAACTAAATTACAATAACATTTAATTAATGATTTATCAAACTTAATCCAATCATAAAATCCTTATGAATACTCTACACAAGTAAATATAAAATAAATTAGAAATAAATCAAAAATAAAAAAGCCAGAAATTCAAAATAGCTAGCTAGCTGTTAATATGAGAAGCAACAAACCAACCTGGCAACAAATACGGGCTGGTTTGAGGGTGAAAGGGTTAGTGGGCACGAGAGTCATGCCTGGGACAAGATCGCAGTAGGTTAGGGCCTGAAAATAGAGGCGGGTTAGAAATTTAAAAAATATATAAAAAAATATAAATAAAAAAGGGTTAGTATAAAGCAGGTTAAAAAAATAGGCGAAGAATCAAGCTCGTCGAACGCCGACAGCTTGTGTTAGAATAACTAAAGTCTGGTCAGAAATTGCTGGACCCTGAGATAAAAGAGGTTGAGTGATTTGTGTGACTATTCGCTGTACTCTTGATGCTTGCAATTCGTTCGTTACGTAATGAAATAGTGTGTTTCTTTTTGCCTCAGGGTTCAGCAATTTTTGGTCAGACTTTAATAACAGCTAAAATTAAAAA
Source organism: Trissonchulus sp. WLG1_4 (assembly GCA_030248245.1). Classification (NCBI taxonomy): domain Eukaryota; kingdom Metazoa; phylum Nematoda; class Enoplea; order Enoplida; family Ironidae; genus Trissonchulus; species Trissonchulus sp. WLG1_4. Next base: position 70,630 of record JASANF010020161.1, on the reverse strand, counting down.
TCAGTTAAAAAAGAAAGCAATGTAAGCCATTCAACAGCGTTTGGAGTGAAACCAAAAATATAAATCCAAATAAAAAAGTTCAAAATGACTAATTTATTAGTTCAGAAAAGGAAGCATTAGTAGAATTCCACAAAAGCCGAGTGGAAAAAATAATAAAAATAAAATATTTTCATAGGAACCTATAAAACGAAAAAATAAAAAGCCATGAACTATGAAGCCATCAAAATATAGTTTATATACATGATTTTATATTATCTCGAATTATCAAAAATTTGGCTAAGGGCATTAACCAAAATTGGATTTAACGGATTAGATTTAAATTAATTTTGCTAATAGCGTAGCACAAAATGAAAATAGGCGGCTGAAATTTTGCCCCACATGGGTCACATTACCTCGGTGTGTGCCAAGTTTCAATAAATTATGTTTAATTGACGCTGCGTTATTGACGAAATAAAGTTAAATCTAATCCGATAAATCCAATTTTGGATAAGACCCTAAGATACACAAAAGGTGTGTCATTTTAGACTCAGTCTAACACTCTAACGTTATTGTTCATATTTCCATCAAGCCAGGTTTACAACCTAAAAACGTGTCGACGGAATCAAGCCACACAAAATTTCTTTCTCATTCAATCAAAACCATTTTAGACCCAGTCTAAAGTTAAACAACCTTTTGTGAATCCCGGCCAAAGATTATCTAATTTTGGACTAACTTTTGGATGTTTCCCGGCATTTCTGACGGCTTGGGCCACGGCTTGACGAAATCCAGCGTTTTTCCAGCCGGCTGCCCCGCGACTGACCAGATAATTCTCCTGACGTCCCATCATGCTAAAAAACAAAAATGTTATAAATTACAAATTAAAAAAAATGTGATTTTATGCCTGCTAACCTAAAAACGTTAGTGAAACATTTCGACAACACTAGCCAAGTGTTTCAACAACAAATTTTACCAAACTTTACACAAGGTCTGAGCTCTGAGAAATAGAGGTGGCGCTTAGAATTTAGTTGTTGTTGAAAACTAAACCTGAGCTGTAACTCAATCAAAATGATAAGAGTTACCACTTAGGGGCTGTTCACAAATTCGGATCAACTGAATTAGATTAACAGAATTATCTACAATAAATCGACATAGAATTTAAGTATCTTTCCAAGAATTTGCACGATTATGCACTTGAAGCAGTGGAGCAACTGTGTCTAACATCTAATGCTTCTATGTTGAGTTATTTCAATTATGAATTAATTCACTTATTAATTCACTATTCTAATCCAGTTCATCCGAATTTGTGAACAGGCCCTTGGAGCGAGATCCTACTTACAGTCGTTTATATGTTTCCGTTGGAAAAATGACGCCACAATAATAATGTATAAGATCAGCTTATAGCCTGATTTTTTCGTAATTTTGCCAACTAAACGATCATACACAGCTTTAAGTATATGAATCGACCATTACGTTGAACATATTCGGCTCAGACTGGAATTCACAACCTAACACCAACGCTAAACTTTGCCTTAAAGTTAGTGAACCACATACATTTGGGCATAAAACACTAACATTTAACACGTTTTGAGCTAAAATTTGAGTATTTCACTGGCTTTTATTTAAGGATAATATTCTAGTGTTTGAAATAAGTGGTGAAAACCAGCCTTAGGCTGTGAAAGCCAGTAAACTTGATAAGGCTTGAGGAAGGAGGATGGGTCGCTCGAAATTTCTTTGAAAACTAACTTTTAGCTGCGACTCAACTTAATCGATTAAATTGAAATCTGACCAAAAATTCCTGGACCCTGAGATAATAGAAAACACGTAATTTCATCATGAAAAAACCGAATTTCAGACATTGGAGCTTATTTTTCACTTCTATACATCCGCCTTGTTCTTTCTATGAAGTAAATTTGTCTTTTCTTTCTTTCTTTGGACTAGTCGCAAAACTCACGCCCCCAATTTTATCTCTGGGTTCAGCAATTTTTGGTCAGACTTTAAAATTCAACTCCAGCTAAGACTTAAGGGGGTAATGTCGTTTTCGTGGTTTTTGACATTTCAGTGTAATTTTTGCGCCCACAGAACTCAAGCTAAAAACGGACTACGGCTTCGAAACTTTAACCACATTATCTTTAGGAAAATGTCCCCACCCGTTTTTTTTTCTTTTCTAAAAATAGTTTGTAGAGTCGGTGTTATGGGCTTTTGAAAATTTTAGAGAAAAGTCAAATTACGTGATTTTTGCACGAAAATGTCATTTTCTCAACGTAGAAACGACTTATCAACTATATCAAAAAAACGGGTGGGGATATTATGTCAGTGCATAACTGCAAAAAGTTTAGTAGTTGTTGGCTGATCTTGAGTTTCATAACTGTGGAGCAAAAATTAGTAGAAAAAACCGCTGATGGGGTGTATTCAAATGATAGCAGCAGTAAAATTGCAAAAGATAATCTGCTTTTAAATATAGTTTTTTTAAAGCTAGAAGGTGTAAAAAAATGTAAAAAAGACCGCTCTAGTTTTTGTTGAAATTAAGTGCAGTTATGGTAGTTTAAAAAAACATCTAAAAACGCAATTACCCCCTTAAGTTAAGATTATGTATTCGGCTCAGTCGTCAAATAAAATATTCCTTAGACCTACTCCACAATCCCACTACCCTCCACGGACAGTCTCGGCTGTGGCTCTGTCGCCCCGGGGGCCGGGACAGTGGGTCCGCTCTGAAACAGTTGACTGGCTGCCTGAATGATGTTCTGGTGCACATTTCCGCTGGCAAAGGCCGCCTGTCCGACAATGCGCTGGGCATTCTTGATGTTGCGGGTGATCAGCTTTTCCGCAGGCTTGGCCCAGTCCACCTCCAAAAGGGCACCGTCCAGCAGCTGACCTGAAACAATATATGATCATTATGTTATTATATAAAGTGGTCTGGCTGGTGGCGTGATTATTTCGTAATTTTGTTGGCTGAACGAACATACGGCTGTTTAACACTGTCACAGAAATTTTTTTTGGATCTCTAAGGGACTTATGCAAAATTGGATTTAACGGATTAGATTTAATTTCATTTTGCTAACAGCACAGCACAAAATGTAAATAGCCGGCTGAAATTTTGCCCCATACGGCTCACATGCGGTACCTCGGTGTGTGCCAAGTTTCAATAAATTACGTTTAACTGACGCTGCGTTATTGACAAAATAGAGTTAAATCTAATCCGATAAATCCAATTTTGGATAAGACTTTGTCTCAACAGGGAGTTATCGAGACTGAACACTGTCTGTCTAACAAAGTTTTTGGATCTAAGACTGTCTGTCTCAACGTAAATTTTTGAATCACAAAAATGGAATGGTTCTTCAAATAACAGTTGTTTTTATTGAGCTCTCCTTCCTGCAAGGCTCATCACGTGTGAGTGTGCGTGTGCGTTTTCAAAAATACTCAAATTTAGCCTTAGATTAGGATTTAGGCTTAGGCTTAGGCTCAGGCTTAGTCCCAGTCTTATTATGGGGCTTAGTTTGGGCTTAGGCTGAGGCTTAGGCTTTGTTTTATAATTTTCAAATTTACATGTTTATGTGATGAGCCTTGCAGGAAGGAAAGGCACGTGTTGTTTTTTGGGGCCCATTGGTTTACAGAACAAAACGAGTTTACTTAATGTTTACCAGCACAAGCTTCGGTACATTTCAAGCCTTCATTTTCAAACTTCAAAAAAACCGTTACCCTAAAAAACCATATTTAAAAATCTAAAAAAATACCTGAAAATGCCTCGAGCGCTTTTCGAGCTTGCTCGCGAGTGCGAAAGTGCACGAAAGCGTAGTCGCGTAATTTTCGCACTCGTTCTACGGAGCCGGGGCTGAGGTCGTCAAAAGCCTGGTAGACACGTTCCTCCGTCGTGCTCAGCATAAGATTGCGCACGTAGAGGATTTTCACCTACAACAGTAAAGCACTTGAGTAAAAGTTAATTATTTTAATACAGAACTACTTAGTACATACTTAACTATTATTAATATTAATATGTACATACTTAATTAGGTTTAGCTAGCTGTAACTTTTAAGCGGTTTTTATAAATGCATCACGTATCTACCCTACTATCGGTAAATCCCGCAAAACTTTTACCTCGCTGGCATTACTAAATCCATTTTTAACTTCATTACAAAATGTAGATCATCTTCAAGTCTAGGAAGAACTTGACGTTGACCATATGCAGAGACCCCACTGTTTTGAATCGACCCAAGCTGTTGCTCAGGTTGTTGTGCAAATTTTTCGCAACAGCAATCAATTCTTCGCGCCTAATGGCATGCCAAATTTAGACCCGTTAATCCCCTGATCCCCCAAATCCCCTCAATGTCTTAATCCCTTTAATATACCACTTGTGACAAGTTCCCCCAAGCTGTTTTGGTTCTTTCCGAATTATTTGCAAACACAATCAATTCATACTCACAGCCATATTTCGCCCCACTAGCCCCATTAATCCGCCAAATTCTCCGTAATTCCTTTTTAATCCTCCCACCTATGACATAGTTTTCCCAAGCTGCTTTAGTTCATTTCTCAAGTTTTATACAAATGCACGCTACTCATACACACGGCCACTAACCCCCTTAATCCCCTGTAATCCCATTAATCTCCCCCACCTGTGACATAGTCTCTTCATCCACTTCATTCTCCGGCTCAGCCCAGTCGACAGCGATGGCATTTCCCCAGAGGGCGAACTTGCCCGGGATTAGCTTTCGCCTGGCCATGGCCGCCGCCCGATGGTTCTCGTACTCCACGAAGGCAAAGCCGCGATTCTTGGACTTGTCCGTGGCCGTGGGGTAGAGAATTACGTCCACCACTTTGTCCGTGATTTTGCACATTTCCGCCTGCAATATGTATAATTAAAAAAAGCATTATATATGACTGCTATTACAGGGACCAAACCCCCCCCGCAACCCCTCCCCTACGCCTGTAAACGAAAGAGCCAATTATAGATCAGTCTTGCTAAACGCAATAAAGGCCAACATTCTAACGTATTTAAAACCAACGGCCAATTCCTAAAATGGATTAAACGGATTGGATTTGTTTTACCAATAACTCATGACATCGTTTATGCATTTAAACGCAGGTTGCGATAGCAATATTTGTAGCACCTTCCGCTTGTGCACAAAAATTTGTAAGTCTACCTCAACATCGAGATTAGTTATTAGGCAAATAAATTTTAATCTAATCCGTTTAATCCATTTTAGGAATTGGACCTAAGAGTTCAGTAATACGTACACAACTTATAATAATAACCAAGACAGATCCAATTAACAGATACACACTATGCATTTCAGTCTCAAATTTAAACTTAAACACGTTTTACTGAAAGCTTAACGGCAGTCGCCTATGAATATAAAACAAAACAACGAAAGCAAAAAATCAACAATTCGCTCAGTCTGGGAATCGAACCCAGGCGAAGGCCAGCAGTTTGCCCGCTGCGTAGCATCCTACCACTTCACTACCTTGACTTCTTCCCTGGTCTTATTCCGGGGAATCCCGCCAATGAACAGTCGGCAATTATCTACGCTCGGCACCACGCCGATATGGTGGCCTTTGCGGATTTCATAGTTGTCCAAATCTCTGCAACATAGAAAACCCTCACTCACTAGCAGTCATATTAATCCTGGCATTCTTTCCCTTTTAAAAGTGGTGGGAGGGCGTTAGGAAGGCAAGGCACTAATAAATTTCATTCCAACTGCCAATTTTTGTACAGTATAAAGTAGCAGTGGGCAAAAAATTGCAAATCACCAATGTGTTTCTACAAAACTATGCTGCTTGTGTTTCTTCTCAAGAAAACAATATCACTAGTCTACATAGTGTATACATGTATAATCTAGACTCTAGTCTACACTACGCATGTATATATTTCTCAGGTCGACCCACCGACAGGCGCGTTTGGCCTCCTCCTTGTTGGAGTACATGACGAAGGCAAAGCCGCGATTGGAGCCCGAAAAGTCCATCATGAGTCGCAGGACGTAGATTTTGCCAATCTGCTCAAAAACCGGCACCAGTTCGTCCTCCATCAGGTCACGGGGGATTTTGCCTAAACCAGATAATTGAACCTATACGCCTGATTTTGCCTAAACCAGATAATTGAACCTATACGCCTGATTTTTCCTAAACCAGATAATTGAACCTATACGCCTGATTTTGCCTAAACCAGATATTGAACCTACAATCGCGTTATCACGTGATAGCAGCCAAAGCAAACCAATATTTTTAGTGAGAGCTGGGACTTCAGAATCTTACAGTACATACAGTTCGGACTTGAAAAAGAAGTAAACAGTTTTAGAATTTTCTAGATTCAAAATTTCCACGGCCAATGTTATTGTTTCAAGCCTAATCTAAAAAGTGTCACACTGTCACGATATGTTAAAAATCATAAAATTCATTAGTGCCATAAAACTTCCTGGCTGTGGCTCAGGGAGATCCCCTCTTAACGCCTAATGCCCGGTTCATACTTGTCCTTGTCCCTATCGTTTTGTCCTTAAATAGATAGCTTAGGTCATTTCTAGACCGTATAGTCAAGCGGGAAAAAGCCATTTTTAACGTTTCCGTACAATAAAATTTGCCACAGTCAACTATTTGGAACTTTGATTAGTGATCTGCTAACGGCACGTCTATCCGCATCTTGTGTGTCACTTAGCAGCTGTAAAATTGCAACACACACCAGCAACGGTCGTTTTGGACGTCGGGAAACGTACAAATAATTAGATCAAACGTGTATGTCAATTCTTCACAGCAGCTGACCGAAATTTGTCTTTATCCTTGTCCCTGTGTCCTTAAGGACAAGTATGAACCTGGTTTTAGAGTCTGTTTAAAGTTATGTCCCTTACCGACAAACACTTCACAGCCACGCGGCGGTGGTGGTCCTTCCCAATCCGGAGGCGGGCCACCATATCTCCTGAAAAAAGTAATCACAAGGATTTTTGAAAACAACCAATAATTACTGATGGTTGCGATTTTACAATATAGAACACCCAAGTTATGCTTTCGTAGACGTTCTGCCCTTTTGCCGACGAAGTGGTTAGACGTTAACAAGTGGTGTCAAACATAATTTTTTGGCTTTGGCTCTAATATATAGACTTCCGGATGTAATAAACACAAAAATTTTGCCTCGTCACTTTCCGGCCACCGTTCGTCACTTTTCGCGAAGGATGAAGCTTGTCGTATGCCGACGAAGAGGAACTTTTTTTGCACAATACTGTACTATTTTGTAAAATGTTAACGAGGCATGGAAATGGAGAAACTCATGGTTTTACTGTGCCAATTATTTTACCACATTAAAGCAATGCTGTATATTCGAAAAAAATTAGTTTTGCGAAAATTTTTCAGCTATTCAAAAATTGCGAAAATTCGCAGACAAAAACCCATAACGCATTTCCCGAACTGTCATTAGACTTAACCTTTCTAATGCCAAACAGTTCAGCGCTTTATAAGTTTAATTGTACATTGAAATAAACCAAACATATGTACAAAGTACAAGTAAAACGTGTTGAATACTTTTTTCACGCCCAAATTTGTAAATAATTATCTAAGAAAACTAGCAATCTAAAATGCCTAAAATTACTTTTTTATCCTTCATGTAATGTGTAGAAACTAAAAAGTAGCACGGTACAAAACTATAAAGGTAAATTCGCCACTGCCATAACATATTCTGAAAAATTGGGCCGCTAGGGGTAGATTAAATACTGCCATTTGCCCCCGTTGATCTATTTACTGTTTATCATGGTTTATATGGAAAGCTAACATATATAGTTCGGTAACTAATAGGTAATTTTAACTATCCTTTGCCGAATTAAAAGGGTTTATTTTAGTCCGACTAAACAGTTTGAAAATTATGAATAGAAATGCCGGGTCTAAAAATCAGCAGTCAGCAGTCCTACCCCATACTGACTTGGCATTCACAACTTTATCACAGAGATCACACACTGATATGGTGCCTGGCCGAATTTTACAGTACAAATTATTTCGATAGTTCCTTCTCTAGAAGGAATGAAAAATACAAAATACAAAAAGACGGCCAGGTTTTTGCACATATTGTCTTCATAGATGCACATAAAGGAGGAAGTAGCGGGGTCGGCACTAGAGTCGGCACTCCCCTCCACACACCAGGCGACCCCCTCTGATTGCCGAAAAAATGTACCAGAATTGAGTATAACATCAAAAAATCGCAAAAATTTTTCGGCTGCCGCCAAAAATTGGCCCAAAATGAGTGAAAAATCGAAAAAGTGAAAAATTGTTCGAAAATCAAATCCAAACCAGGACCACCCCCTTTCACCCGGGGGTAAGAAATTTTGCCGCAGATTTGCTACTGTTACGTGTATATTGTAGGCATACAGAATAAATAAAGATTAAGTAATACACGATTAAGTATTACAGACAGTTACGTTAAGGATGTAAACGTTTCAATTTAGCATAGGTAACAGTCTCTGACGATAATGATGTAAAATACAACAAAAAAATACATTAAAGATTGTAGTACCCGGAGAAAAATAAGCAATAATAGATAAATAACCCAAAGAAACGTTAAGATTACTCCAAACTTAATCCAGTCTGATTAATCTACAAATCTAATACTTTTAATCCCGCAAAGTTAATCCGATTGCTTTCAGATTAAAAACTAACCGCTGTCCATTGATTTGTATCATTTCATAGCCCGTTCGTTGATGCAAAGCCAAAAGACGTTCTTCTCTACTTTGGCCGCTGGGCACTTCGCTATTAATTGGCATTTTCGCGATAAAATCAGAATCAAAATCGAAATCACAGAATTAAAATTGAGAAATTTGCACGGCGTTCACTACAATAACCACCAGCCAACTACTACGATTCAACAATCAGCAAATGAATTGTGCAAATTACGTACGTTCTATAAATCCGGGCCAAAAAATTCACCTGACCAATCAGCTAGTGAGCTAGCCCAGATAACGTCATAGAGCGACAGCTAGTGAGCATAACTGTCAGATTGTTTCAGGTGTATTATCAGCAGTGACGTTATTAACAGGCTAATTAGCAGTTTTATTTGGCCTATGACGTACTAAGCGGTGTCTTTAATTAAAACGACATTATTGTAGATATACGTCACTTAGGATTACTGTAGATAATGTTGTCTGGTTTATTTAAAATTTATCTACGTAGGAGGAAAATTGTCTAGCTTTCGTATGTAATGTACCTACGGATACGGAAGTACGGAATACGGTATGCAAAACTAAACTTGGGATTTTAATAACAATGAGTACCAAACAAGCCCAAACGTGGAGTTTTTACGCACAATTGAATTAATTTAAAGGGGGGGGGGCTACCTGAAAAACTGAAAATTTTAGGTTCTCTGATTCGCTTCAAATTTGCACACAATGTAGCCCCAGGGAAGGCGCATCGCAGATGTAACAAACTGGAACCAATGCTTTTCCCAATTTTTCACTAGGGGCTCCCAAAAATTTAATTTTACGTGTAAATCATAGGCGCAAAAAAAGTTTTTTGTGCTCACAAAGCGTTCCTTTACTCGAAATTTTTGTCAACACTGACGAAGCTGATTTTTACATGATTCGATAGCCTAACGTCATATCTCAACCTCTATGATCCATTTTTTTAAAATTTTTGCCCATGGCCTGAGCAATGACGTCAAATGTAAAATCACTCAAATTTGGCGGGTCCAAAACTCCAAAAAACGGCCATTTTTTCACATGTCGCCCTCGATTTTGAATTTAAAAACACATATAAAAAATTCGGATCACACGATTTTGTGCATGCATGTGGGCTGCTACTATGCCAAAATTCAGCCTGATTGGCGTGATGTGGTTTGTGTTAGAACTGTTCAACTAAGGGCTACTTTTTGCGTACTTTTGTCTATGTAAATACACTGACGAACGCACTGAACCAAAAGAGCACCTTCAAGCTTAATTGTTCTCATCTGACGTTGGGGTGCCTTGGGGGAGTAACATATGTGAAAATAAGCAACATTGGAGAACTTTGATTTTGGACCTGGGTAGCCCCCCCCCCTTAATGGAGTTAAATATGCGTTAATCTGAATAATTGAGAGCATATCTATGTATGTAGGTGATTTACCTAATTTGCGAAATGGGAACAATAAAAATTTTTACAATTCAATTAGGATTTAAACTAATATGTCTTTAATTTATGTACAATTGAAAATTAATTTTTGCAGTAGGCACCTAATCGCTGTTAGCAAAACTGCTAACTACGTTGAAAGTTCGTTCGTTGAAACTTATGTACCTATTTAATAAAGTTGCGGTTTTTTCAAATATTACCAAGTTTTATCTTTCTTAACTCCAGTTATCTCCTAAATTTCAGCCAAAATTGGTTTTGTTTCCAAACTTCGTTTAACGTTCAGATCAGTCATGAAAAACTTTCGAACTTAATTTATTTTTGGGTAAGAAAATTGACCAGCCCAAGGTTTTGATTCGGATGTCAACACTTTTTTTGCGCTCATTTATTATACGCAAAACTATTCGCAGGCTTTTTAGCCAAACTTAATATATCCATGAAATTATTTATTATTTACCGAAGTGGTTCGAAATCGAAATACAATTTTTTGAGGCCGGTCCCGTTATTTAGTTCATTTAAGTATACTTTATATTTAGGTATTTGGTATCGGTAGGTACATAATAGGTATATGTGTACCTACTCTAAACAGCAGCAGTTTTACTACCTTTAAATTTAAATTTTTCAGTTATGTTCCGGAAAGTTTTCGACTTTCGTAGGCAAAAACAGCTTTGATCTAAGTCAGCTTACATTTAAATTGATTAGTTACATACACTTGTTTAAATGTTTCCCTTTCAGCTAATACAAGCTAAAAGTAATATATTTAAGTGGCTAAGATCTACTTAATGCTTCAAGTCTTGTTTTTTCCGCCTAGAAACTTCCCCTGATTAGACAAATCTTAGTTTTTTTCCAAACTTCGCGTAAGCAAATCTAGGTCTTAAATTATATTGAGGTGTAGAACGTTATGTTTTGTGTAACTGTCCAGAAAAAAGGGCTACTCGTGCGATAAATTTGGGAATCAGATTAGCAGAAAGCTCCACCTTTTAGGAACTTTTTAGTGAACTTTTTTGTTACTCTTTGCTTGATGGGTGGCTATTTATGTACTTTTTAAGTAAAAAATACAGCAATTTTCAGAAAATTAGAAGCACAGGGGGAAGGGAAAAAGAAAAAAAAAAAAAGAAAAAAAGAAGGAAAATTTGAGAGCGGTTGGTTATTTCCTTTTTTTTGCTTACCGGCACAATATTTTTAAAACGACATTACAATCCAGCAATGTGTAGCGCGTATTGGTAGAAATTTTAAAATTTCGATCAATTTTTTCGCTTTGTCGAGTTTTAAGTTGTATATGCTAAAACTTTCCACCCGTGAAAACTTGTCACATTTTAGCAATCTGTTTGGAAAGTGGTTTTTGTAACGCAGTCAAGTTGAGTTGAGACAACATCATAAGCAATATTTGAAGCCCAATAGGATCAAAGCTTAAACTTCAATAGTTATCCTAGGTAAATTTACAAAGTTTCAATTAGTAATTTATTTTGTCTTTGATTAATCTATATGTCGCTTAACTTTATCACTGGTATAAATCATCAAGTACAATAGCAAATACTAACGGAATCTGTGTATGATCATCATTAATTTACGTGATTAATTTCACAACGATTCCGTTTTGATTTTTGAAAACTGATAAATAACAAATTTTTATTCTACTAAATTGACTGTATCATGCGGTACCATTTTTGCAATGAAAACAGTGCTTGAAAAACAACTTTTTTTGATTTTTTTAAAAAATTGGACTCACCGGAATAGGTTTAAATTATACGTGGTTCAATTACTGCAGTTTTGAGCAGTTAAATTTAATTGTAAATAGGTAGGTATGTAGATTTTTTACATTTTCCTGTAATTCCCAGTAAATTCAGTAACTTGAGGTTAGTTTTTGGATTAAAATGCTTTCATTTTGAGAAACGTATTTCAAGACGTTTTGTAACGTATTTTTTAACTAAATTTCTGGTAACTTTATAAACTTGAAATGTTTGCATTAAGCATTAAGCAGGCATTAATTAGGCATTAAACCCGGTTCATAAATATTTGGCCTCGAAAACATGGCCTGCAAGGAAATGCCCGTTTTCGGTCAGCTATTGTGAAACATTGAGAAAATCGTTTAGTCTAGCTTTTTTGTACGAATTGTATTGAATTTCAACTTTAAGTTGAGTTGAATTAATCTAATCCAGTTAATATTAAACTATGTATGAAAATGTTCTTGCAAAATTTAGCGAAAGCAGTTTGTTTTCTTATGGTAATACACGTGCATCAATTTAAATTCGTGAACGCAGACTAGATTGGCCTTAATCATCAATGAATCTGCAAACAGCGTGCAGATTAATTAAGTTTAATACATTTAATCTTTAATTCTTAATCTGTGTTCACAATATACTTGATCTAATGAATTTAATTCAGATAATCTAATTTGTGAACAACCCCTTAGTTCAACTAGCACTTTGATGAATAACATTTTTCCCCATGAAAACAGTTTACCTGGTGGAAGCTTATTCTAAAGATGAGTTATTCTTGGTTACCCGTGCCTTGTAGATAGCTAAGCTATTTTCTCAAGTACCTACTAAAGAGTAAAGATTTTTCATTTATTTCTGTTCAAGTTTTTTCTATAGCCTTCCGTGATGAAATGTTTTGGTAATAATGAAATCTTGGATTTCTTACTGAGGGTATTTTATATACCTAAAATTGGATTCACCTACTTGGTAAATTAGACAGTCTCGTAAACGTAACCGAATAAAACTTAGTAGGGAGGTCAATTTTGAGATAAATGAAGTCAGCCGAATATAGCATATTTTCTTCTGTGTAAACTGCTCTTGTCCAGCGCAACATCAGTATATTATATGTTTACCACACATGGGTTGATTCTTACTGACAGCCGTATGTCCGTTCAGCCGGCTAATGTACGAAGAAATCAGGCCACTATTATTGTAGGTAAGTAGGTACTTATAGGATCAGTAGGTTTGTGGCGCAATGTTCTTTTAACTTTGCCGGCTGGACGGACATTGGCTGCAAGTATGAATCGAACCTAAATTTGAACCTAACTAGCTAAGTCTAATTTCAGTTTTTTTTCGCGCACTGTTTAATATTTAAAGCCGGTACTAAATAATTGTTCTTTGAGCTCATTTCCATAAATAGTCACGTTAAACGCTAGACTCGCGGATATAGAATAGCTTATTTGATGGGCGGACTTTTGGGTAAATGGTTAAATTGTCAAATGGTCTGAAATTCAAATTCCTTATCACAAAGTAATTTTAAAGTGGAATTCTAAATTTAGAATCAAAAGTAAGGCTGTTGACAAAATCTATTCATTGTCTGTGAGTTCGTAACCTACAGCCTTATGTCACTTCAGCCGGCAAAATTACAAGAAGAATCACATAACATACCTAATATTGCTTCTTCGTGGAAAAATTTTGTAAATATGTATTAGCATGACTTTTGCATAATTTATTCAGCTAAGTGGAATCGAACCCACGTCTGCTTCACTTCGGTTAGATTCATAGGTACACGTTCACAAGCGCTCATACTACATGTCGGTTGAGAAAGCAAAATTAGGAAATAATCACAAAATATCTTATACTTAATACATTATTACTTAGCAGGGTTTTGCCGATACCCTAAAATTACCGATAATCGATGCCGATACCGATCAAACACGAATTCTTAGTGACGTGAGTCTTGCGGTAATTTTGGTGTCTAAACGAACAAACACCTGTAAAACGCAGAAAAAATTCAAATTTACAGTTGCCATTAACTTTAATTGTTTATATCATTTCAGCTATATCCAACTGCCAATTATGTTTTACGGACAAGCCAGTAGGGATAAGTGTTTGGGTCGAAATCTGGACAAACGAATTTGTTGGCATCATGCGAAATATTGTCTACAGTTTGACAGCTACCAAGGATATCGGAATTACACCAGAAGTGGGCAAATGTGCCAGTTTTGGCGGACAGATCTTGTTCATTTGGAGGACGGACAAACGAATTCGGACAATAAATGTCGAATGACGGAATTAGCCATGGCTCCTTGGTGTTATATTGGACCTACAGACTCCACTTGGGAATACTGCTACGATTTTTGCACAAGTAGGTTTGCCCACTATTTCGGCGTTTAACGAAATGCTTGTCTTAAAACCGGCACCTAAATCAAAGCTAAAGAATATGAATAAGCAAGTCTTACACGTTTATTAACAGATTTTTGAGGTTAAAATTAATTATTGGTATTAAAATTAGTTCAGAAGCAATTAGAAAATCCAAAAGTAAAACAACAGTACAAAAAGTTCTACTCGAATTTCATCCGATGTCACTCTCAAATTTTCAAATTTCAGATTTCAAATGTATTTTTAGAAATCTTTTGAAACCATTCTAAAGTAGTAAAGTCTCAACAAAAAATGTTGACCATTCATACAAAACAAAAGTTTCACGGCGACGAAAAAAACCACTACGCTACGAGTAGAGCGAGGAGCTGCTATAACCACACCACCTGTATTCTGTCAGTGTTCAACAGTTTTTGGTCAGACTTTAGTCAAATCTATCGTTTATCCTTTTTAGACGACTGTGTAGACCCACACCACAACTGCTGGAAAACAGGCTGTCAGGATAAGGTCTACGGGGGTCATCGGAACTTTACGGTCAAAGGTCAAACTTGTAGACCCTGGAGCCAAGCCGCACGCACGTTTCACGGCTACGACTTGAACTACTGCATTATCGATGCCTTATTTGGGTCAGGATTGCCTTGGTGTTACGCTGCCTCGGATGGCAAACCCCAACTGTGCTTCCAACTTTGCTCTGGTTAGTAAAGGTCGCCTACTTACAGTCGTATGTCCGTTCAGCCGGCAAAATTACGAAATAATCACGCCACAATCTGGGCCTGTTGCTCACTTTTACAAGGCCTACAATTGTAACAATTGTAAGTGCAGAATCAGGTGATTCGTTACGAATTACATCAAAATATTACATCAAAACATTACGAACCACCAGTATTATTAGTGACATGTATACTTTGTAGCACGGTCCAGCGTGCTCTCATGTATTTGTACGCACGCAGTGCGGTGCGAGGGAAACGCCGAGTGCACGGCACGAGTGCCGAAGCGCACGAGTGCCACCACGAGGGTTTCCCTGCACGCGCGCATTCAGATGTATGAAAACAGGCTCGATCGTGCTATAAAGTACTTGTATGACGACTTAAAATCTAAATATGACTTGAAAATTAAATCAAAGAAATTGCAAAAAAAGTCAAAGCTGTTGGGAATCGAACCCACGTACAACGTACTTCTGATCCGTAGTCAGACGCCTTTACCAATTGGCCACAGCTCCATCGGCTGATACCGCTATAACTAGTGCTAAGTTTGTGCATAACACCGTAACTTACAGTCAGTTTCAAATGAAAATGCCTCTTGGCGTCCGAATTCCGACGCCAGACGCGTCGGATGACATCATCCGACGCGTCGGATGACATCACCCGACGCGTCGGGTGACATCATCCGACGCGTCGGGTGACATCATCCGACGCGTCGGGTGACATCATCCGACGCGTCGGGTGACATAATCCGACGCCAAGCTTGCTGGCCTCGCTAGGAAAAGTTTTATATCATCCGACGCCAAATGAAACTCGATAAAATTTAGATGCAAGCATAGAAAAGGGGGGGTCAGAAACGAGAAACGACAGAAACAAATATGTAATTAAAAATACTTTTTTACTTTTTTATTTCTAAACTTACCTAAGTAACTCAAACAAAAGGCAAATTACTTTCAAATCTGGAAAAAAAGTTATCTTTTTGAACTTTGTGTGTGAAGTATCCCCTATTTCTAATAGATGCTAGCAATTGGGGGAGAGTTTGCCAGGTTACATAAGACTGTCTGGCTTACTGGCCAGAAAAATTTCAGTGTATATACTAAGCTTTCCTATGCTATTTATTTTTAGTATCAATTTTTCAAGTCATTTTAAATAAATGTAAAATTTTTTGTAATGAAATTGAAAATTTTTGTCTAAACCTTTTAATAAATTTAATTTAATAACTTGTAGTACACTCAAGTGCTTGAATTTTTTTTGCCCACCCCCCATGCACTAAAAACCTCGGCCCTTTGACTACAAGTTGCAACCTAATTCCAATATTGACCCAAAATGCTTGGTAAAAGTTTTGGCGTCGGATGACATCATCCGACGCGTCGGATGACATCACCCGACGCGGCGGGTGACATCACCCGACGCGGCGGCGGCCATCACCCGACGCGTCGGATGACGTCATCCGACGCGTCGGAAATTTTGGCGTCGGCCGACGCGTCGGAGGCATTTTCATTTGAAATGGACTGTATGTACGCAAGAAACTACTGCATAATTCTGTTAAGCTACAGATTTAAGGCTAAATGCTTTGTTTGTTATTTCCATGCCACATATACATTAATTACAATGCTTAGCTTCAACACCATGATATTTACATGTGTACAGTGTTCTTGATTAGACAACTTTTAGTCAAGTGAGTGTGAGCAGTGGTGGCTCAGTAGGTAAGATGTCTTAAATTATAATTTGTTTTTATGGCGTTAGTTTGATTCCCTGGTTTCTGAGGTTTTAAGTATTAAGCGTTACGTACAAGTGCCGTGCGGTACCAGTACTTGTACGCACGCTTGAGTGTGTAGAAGAACTTGTACAGCTCATTTGTAGCATAGGGTACATCGGCCAAGGAGTTATACAATTTGCAATTGTAGGATTTGTAAATCTCAGCAACAGGGCCCTATACACTACTAGTGGCCTGAGTTTATTGTAATTCTGTATATGACTGTAAATGTGATACTTAGTGTTCCTTAGGCAGCAAATGGACGCGCACGCAATTGTACAGCAATTGACTTTATTGCAGAAAATGAGGAACGAACCACCTGGCCTTTTATAAAGCACATAACCTGGCCTTTGTCTAAAGTCTAAACATTCAAATGGATAAGTTCATAAAACAAATACAATAGCATACATAGAACAATTACATGCTATGTAGCATTAACAAAGTAAACGTATGCTCGCTGACTGGCACTACCTAAGTTAAGGTAGCCAATTAGTTTTAAACAGCGCCCGCTACTTTGAGGGTTGCCCTTGTGTAAAGTTAACGGTAGCGTTTACGTAATTAGAATCTACTGTAAGCCTTGCTTAAGAGTACGGTAGTTACGTAAACTAAATTGCATATTTAAGGATTGTTTACACATTAATATACATGTGCCTTCACGTGAGTATATGAATCTACCCTCACGAACTGCTACCGTATTTCTCACCCCGCATCTGTCAGACGAACCTACACGTTTACGGTTTATGCCTCAGAAAATCTTGTTGTTATTTTCTTTTCAATCGATCAATCAATCAATCAATCAATCAGCCATTGAATAACTGTGATTTATTTTGTAACATAGATTTAGTTTTCGTGCATAAATGGGGTATTGATATACATAGGTTAACATCCTATTTTGAAATTCTCTGTAGGTAGGTAGTAGTAACAAACAACTTGTCATGTACATATATAATCAAAACTATAATCTTGATTCTTGACCTTTTGTTGACACCTTTACGCCTTGGTGTGCGTGCTAAAGGTTATGTCTTTCATGAAAATATTGAAAGTCCGATATTAGTCTCGCCTAGACAGTAGACACTACAAGGGTCTAATGGACAAACTGTTCGCAACAACGACAATGAGTAAGTTGAAAATATTGCTTTGTAAAGCCAATTCTTGCAATGGACTAAACGGATTAGATTAAAATTTGTTGCTTAATAATCAATCTCAGTCATAAAAATAGATTTGCAAAATTTTGTGCATAAGTGGCCAGGGCAAGTTTTGGGAAAATCAATATATAGTCGATGTCATTAGTTATTGACAAAACACTTTTTAATCTAATTTATTTCATCCATTTTAGGAATTGACCCTAAGTGATAAATTACAAGGTTCGTTCGGTGGCTAAAATGTAAAACCGTTTAGTCCTGAGGTTTTAGAATGGTATTTTTACGCGGCCCCCTCAGGGCCGCGTATATACTATTTTCAGAATTTCAGAGTCCTATGTACGTTAACTTGGGTAGGTCAGATTTCCTGTGTTAAATAACACAGGAAGGGTAGGTACCCCTATCTTGAACAAGCAGTTCCGTTTGCTCTCTCCAAACTCGGCAATTATGCAAAAACAAGCGTGCCGTGGTGGACTCGAACCACCATACTTACGCTCGTAAAGCGTTCACATTACCTGCTGAGCTAACCAGCACCTGTCAGAATCGAAGAAACAACGGAGCTAATCAGCAAATGTTGTGGATTTAGCACAGTCAGAAAATTACAATTACTTTTTTTATTTTGAAAACAGTTCAAGTTAAGTTTTGTTTGGTTGTTAATAAACATTTTTATTCACAACCTATTAAGCAACAAACATCAAAACTATTATTGGCTGCTGTCATGTTAACTTTTAGTACTGCTTCTGTCAAGGCTCGTTGGTAGAGTACAATGATTCTCGCTTTGGGTGTGAGATGTCCCTGGTTCAAATCCAGGACGAGCCTAATTTTTTTCTGAAGCCCAACTTTTTTCTAAAACGAAATTTTTTTGAAACTCAGTTATGTTTTAGTTTTTATACTTTTAATTCACTAGTGGACTCCTATTTTCTACAAGGGCTTAAAGTGGTATCTGAAAAGTCCTTGTTAAGTTTATCTATTACAAAAACATGTTCATGCTTAGGTCTTTTTTTCAAGAAATGGCCGCGTTTAATATTTCCTGTGGAATATTGACACTGATGCCTCATACTGCAACCACTACTCACTCAGCAGAAGAGCTTGTTTAGCAAACTTTTTATGCTGTTTAACTAAAAAATGAATTACATACAGTCGGTTTCAAATGAAGAAGGATTCTAGGCGTCGGGATTAGTGATGAAACCGGACGCGTCGGATGATGTCATCCGACGCGTCGGATGATGTCACCCGACGCGTCGGGTGATGTCATCCGACGCGTCGGGTGATGTCATCCGACGCCCTCGGTTATGCAATCTTACGCCTAGAGTTTTGCCAGCCAGTAATTAATTAGCTGTCAAAGGTCAGGCCTAAAGTTTTGAATAGGGGTGGCTCTTTCAGTGAAAATTATGAATACTACATCATTTTATTGTTTAGCTTCTTTAACTAAATATAAGAATTCAGTAGGTAAAATTATCTTATATTTCAAGTAAACATGTATCAATAAACATATAAAAATAATCTGTAAAAAATTGTACATAACTCGTTGAGGAGTCACCCTCATAAATTTTTCCTGCAAGCTCTCCAATTTCTAACTCTATGATGCAATCCGACGCCCAGCCAGGCCCGTCGGATGATGTCATCCGACGGCCTCGGTGATGAAACCCGACGCGTCGGATGATGTCATCCGACGCGACGGATGATGTCATCCGACGCGTCGGATGATGTCATCCGACGCGTCGGATGATGAAATGGCGTCGGCCAAATCCATTTTCATTTGAAAATGACTGTAGTTTATCCCTGCAGAATAATGGGCCATCATACTGTAAAAAACTACGTATCTTTAGTTCAAACCGAATTACTTAGCTCCTACTCCAAAAACAGTCAGACTTTTTTCATCCCCTCAAGACTATTTACAGACAGAAATAATTGCGGTTTCTCCCGGGAAATAAAAATATATAATTAGTTTTCTTATTTTGTCATCTTTAAAATTCCGCCTTTTTTGTCTGCTGTCTCAATCTCGTAAAGTGACTCTAAAAAAGCAATTTAAATTTTATTTATGTCACCCATTTGTCTTTAATTTCAGACAAATTTTGAGTAGTTTAGAAAAGCGAATCTAGATTATTTTTTGAGACAGTTAAATGAGCTCAAAGTGTTTTTTGCCACTCACAAGACCCATTTTCATTTCTTTGATTGTCAAAATGTTTAGGTACTTAAAAAACTTTCCATATTTGCTAATTTCGTCTGAAAGTGTTCCACATTTAAATTCGGTTATCTATCCCCAATTCAAATTTTAGCACTCTGATTAAATAGTCTTAAATTTCAAAAATTAAATCAAGCTTTAAAAGTTGCTGAACCGTCCACAAACCGAATACATCAATTTTTTTGTTAAAAAGCAAGCATATTTTTAAACTTCATTTAAACTTTTTCACCAGTGTACCGTGAATCGCCAATTTGGCAGCAATTTTGGTATAGTTCAACTTTTTTAGTAAAATTTGCTTCAAATCGCTCATTTTTGGGCCTTTGGACCCACAATTTTACTTATCAGTTTTTTCTGTAACCCTTTGATGCGCACTGTGAACCTCAGGTACCCCACGTGGCGGATGGCGGATGCCCAATCTGGGGCTATAAAGCTTGGCTAGCTTATTCTAGTCAACTGATCTTCGAGTAGTTTTTTCATAAATAGCACATCTTTGCATTTAGTCGCCCAATTTTAGTCTGGCTGCCATACAACAAAACCTATGCTTGATTAAGCAGTATGAAAATTTTATTTTTTTTCAACGCAAAAGTAGTAATTTTTTTATGGCCTCATTATAATGTGTGATCGCACGGCAGTCAACGTTTTGTGCATCAGATACAGCGGACATTATAGTTTGTTTCTAGCAGTTAATTATAACAGGCAGACGGTTGCTGTGTTAATACTCTAGGATATAGCCATGGTCCATAGCCTGGGCGATGGCGCAAAATTTTAACTAACTTTCAACTTTGACCGCTTGTAGCTAAAAACGGTGCGTTTTAGACCCTTAATCCACTAACTATGTTTTATTTACCATTAAATTCTCTATCAAATGCTGGTTTCGCGAGCTCTCCACGACGCACGGAGCTCGAGCAATGGCCAAAAAACTGGAAGGTGTCGAAGTCTGGCTGCCTAGAGAGAGAACTTCTGGGCGGCAAAGGGCTAATCATAACAAATTTTAAGCACAACTTGTCGCAAACTTCAAACCACCTGTTTTGGTTAAAACCCGGATACTATTAAGAACAACAAGGACAGATACAAGGACAAATTTTCGGTCAGCTGGTATGAAACGTGACAACGTTCTGGCTTTCGTTCAAATGTTGCAAATAGGCCCCAGCATGTTTCGTTCAAAACATTGGTAAAGGATAAGCACGAGTAAGAACCGGGTTCTAGGTAGGCTTTACAAGTATGACGTCCTCATTCATTTAAATTCAAGTTCAAGTTCGTCCCTTAATTTTAATTACATAAGAATAAGTTTAGACTCCTAAGGGCAAAAGTTTAAGTTTACATATGTTCTTTTAAGCCTAGTTCTTGGGCTCGGAATGTTTTTCGAAAAAACACAAGAACTGTTCTGCTAAAAATAACGAATGCGACTGGAAAATTAGATGTAAATTTTTTGCGTTAATGTCATTTGGAGTTTGAATCCTGTAGGATATGATATAATGAGTAGATAATGATGTTTGATTACTGATTGACGTTAATTTAGTCGGTTGATTAAGCAGCAAAGTTTGATCTACTTAATTGCGTCAGATCACAGAACTTTGAGTTTACTTAGAAATTACTTCAAGTTCACTTCAAAATTACTTGAGTCCTAAATAATTTATCCTAATTTGTTCGCCTTGAGTTTCCGTTCAGGCTCAGGCGGAGTGGAAGTTGATTAAATTCAAAACAAGTTGTCACAGGAGAACTGAGTTTTTCAAAAACAGTTTTTTAATGACTAATTTTTTTAAAACGTTCCTGGTCACTACTCACTTGACTGCGCGGAGATCTGAAAGCCGACGCTTATAATACCGTGAAACTAAATTTAAGTTTATTTTTGGGTTGGCTTAATGAACGGCATAAAAAATTTAATTTTATTCGAGAATATTTTTAACTGGTAACCAAAGCTAAGTAAGCTAATTCATATGATAGTTATATGTACAAGTAGGCACACCAAAAACTGACAAAAAAGGTAGAACCAGGGTTACCACACCCGGAACCGGTGACCCCTTTCTTGACCCGGTTTTATTCTTGCTGCCGTTTTCTTACTTCGATGATTAATCAAATAAATTGAGATCGAATCATCTAAAATAAGCTTTCATTACACCCAAAGCCAATTTAATATTTTCGTGACAAACTTTCATTCATATAGGACTTACCACAAGGCACAAAGTAGTTACTTGGGTAAACTCATTAAATTTCACACTTTTTTGCAAAAGTCAAGCTTTTTCATGAAAAGCCTAGCTTAATAAGCCGCGTGTGAACAAAAAAGCATGTTCGACATTTTTAGACCCTAAGCTTGACTTTTACTTCCTAGTAAATTTATGAAACACTCTCTTATTCAGCACTTTTCGAAATTCTAGTCAGTTTAAAACCACCACCACAGAAGGTCTTGCTTGAGATTAAAGAGACTATTTAAAATCGATGCAGCGGATTAAAACGGGACAACTGTCCAAAGAAGAGGATACCAAAATTTGGAAAAAATGAATAGAATGTGCTGGGAATCGAACCCGGGCCGTTTGCGTCGACGTCGAGAATGCTAACCACCACACCAACAGCTCCTATTTCGTTGTACACCACAAGTGTTGAGCGGATGCGTTTATAAACTCACACATTAGGTTTAAAATCCCTCCTACTATTTTGAAGACAGACAAGCCAAATTAATAAAATTAATGCTTTGTGTGCCTACAATATTTTTTTTAAATATATTTCTATCAAATTACCTAATCTAATTGTCGTTTTTTCGAAACAACCCTGTATCCACAAAATTAAATTTATTTCGGAGAGCTTTCAGCGACCAAACAAAATTCGTTTTTTGTTAAAACTTTTGAGGCTGCCAGCAAGAAACTTTTTTTATTTGAAACTCTACATTTAATTACAGCTCAAACAAACGGTCTCCAACAATAATACCAGCCGATGTAGTTTCTTGCTATTGCATGAATAAATAACCTTTTAGGCTGTGTGGGTATTATTTACTTTAGGTTTAGGTTTCGCTTAGGTAGGTTCACTCGCTGGTTGAACTTCCTTATTTAGAAAAAACCTGAATTAATTGCAAAAGAATTTTTTTTATGATGCCTTAGGTATCCTAGCTAAGCCCAGTCGGATTCAAATTTACTGTTGCAAAGTAGAACAGAATTTTTATGGCGATTTTGTTTATGCTGCCCTTGTGAGTTCAATTGGTATTGAATGATTTGACTTTGTTGAGGTTAGCTGAGGACAATCCAATTGTTTACTACAGTTAAGAGTGAAGGGATACCCATATTTTAATCCTTAGTTAATTCAAAACAAACAGCTAAAAAAGAGTCGTTCTCCAAAAATGGTTTAAATAAAATGTTTTCACAGAAACAAGCTTAAATTCAGCACTTTTTCTCTTAAATGTAGCATTTGTTTCAAGTTTGTCAAACTTAACCGATAGGTTACAGCTAAAAGTATGAATCAACCCTTGTGCAACCAAACTAAAACGGTACTAAACTTTGTAGTTTATAACATCTTTTGTTTCAGAAAAACTACAACAAAACCAGTTGCAGCCATTGGTCTACAGTACCCGAACTACCGTAACCCTTCTACAGTCCAAATCAACGCTAGCTAATCTTTTTTTAAACGACTCAGCAATGGATTTCAGTCCTTATAACGCCAAACCAGGACTCCAATCGGGCCCTTCTGAATCATCTGTCAGAAGGTCTGAAAACAAAACTGCGTCAGCCAGTGGCGTTAATCCGTTTATCCAGTTCTTTTCCAGTAAAAGTGAGTTTTTTAGATACTAAACCTAACTGGCTGAGAATTTGAAATGTAACCAAAAATATAATTGCAAGGTAATTATATGTAGTTACTTTTAAGGCTCGATTCATACTTCTACACGGACATTGGGACATACGGGCACTCGAACGAACGGACATACGGACAAAACGAACGGCAGAACGGTCGTTTGATTCATACTTTCGTCCGTTCAGCCGTATGCCCGTTTGCCCTTCAGCAGTATGTCCGTTCATCCGTACTAAACGGCATAATTTCACTTTGTCCGTATGTCCGGCAAAGTTAAATTCAGTTCAAGTCTGCCCGAAATTGTAGGGCATACGGGCAAACGGACATACGGCTCAAAAGTATGAATCGCTCCTTTATTCGTATGCCCGTACATCCGTATGTCCGTACGTCCCAATGTTCGTTTCCTCTAAAAGGTATGAATTGAAGAAACGGACGAAACGCGCTTTGTCCGTGTGCCCTATGTCCGTTTGTCCGTATGCCCTATTGAAGTATGAATCGACCCTAATGAATCAGTTAATAGTAGTGTATGAACAACTATGAACAGCTACCTAGATAGTGGATAGGTCTACAAAAAATTAATTTAATAATAATTTTAATTTAATTTAAATTAATTTAACTCCAATGCACAAGCCAACCGTCACAGAATTTATTTTGAAGGCAATTTTTTAATTTCAGATTCCTTACTGATTCTTCAATTATCCACCACATTTCTGCTAATTTTAATCCTCTTAATCACTTTAATCTGCTTCCTTTGTCTCTGGCGTCGCTTACGAAACAAAGTTGCCGCCGCAGGCGATGAACTTATGGACGGTCACGTTTATATCCGCAAGTCAGATTCGAGTTATTTGGAAACTTGGAAAAATGAAGAAAGCGTCATGTTGAAAAGTTATCCAAACAGTGAGAACCACAAATTTTCCCACGCCGAAAAGGTGGTTTTAGCAGTTGGAGGCGCCGTAAAGTCTATCGTCCACAAGGGAGGAATGTTGGGCACAAACGAACTTTTCCTAAACTCATCAACTATTGTCAAAACCGTGCAAAAAGAGTGGACAAGTATACTCGAACTGACCACAAGTTATTATTCCGAGCTAGAATCCAGGCAAGGGCTGGTTTTTCTGAAAACTTGTGCCCTTCCGTCGGAACCCCTGATTTCTAGAACCATGCTGCAATTTTGTGACCCTCCTACTGAAGGGGCCAATTCCGTAACTAATTTGCATATGAGCCATGTAAACGAAATGGACGGAACCGGGAGACATATTTTGGGACAATCGCCGACGGTGGACGAAATGCCACTTTTTCTGCAATGTTTGTGTTCTCAAAAAGTAAGGGTGGATTTCACAAAGCTGGTTTTACTAAACCATTGGTTTTACCAAGAGTGCATAATAAGAAGAGTATGACACTCGTCCAATTCCTGGCAGGGGTCGGAATTACAACCTGCGACCATTAACTCCAAAAACAGGCCACGAATTGGACCATAGTACCACCCCCACAAACTGGACCCCGGTCCAAAACGTGGCAGGGGTACCCCCCCCCCCCACAAACCCGACCCCGGACCCAAAAAAGGGGGGGGTACCCCCCCCCCCACAAATCAGACCCTAGTGGTCAAAACGTGGGGGGGTACCCCCCCCCACAAATTGGACCCCGGTCCAAATCTTGGGGGGGGTACCCGCCCCCACATTTTGGACCCCGGTCTGAAAATGGACCCTAGTGCCAAATCACCAAAATTTTGCTCAAAATGCAGTTTTCGGCCAATCTGTGCCCTGTTGGGGCTACTCAGCCTCAACTTTTGGCTTGTGGGGTTGCCGACCCCTGCGAGGCCGGGTACAACCCATTGTATTCGTTTTTCTGGATGCTTTATTTAAAACATCAAGGGTCCCCCCTTGTGAACTTGAAAAAATTTTGGTAATGGATTGGTATGAAAACTTTTTTCTATGGGTGATTTAGGTCCCAAATTGCGGATCCGACAAGTGTTTTAGTTTGTGCCCGTCTGGACTTCCATACTGCCTCACCTAGGGGGTTAAAATGAGCAAATTTTCCAACAATGCGGATTCTTTGTTTTCTGGGGTAATTTGACCTCCTGAACACGAATTTGAGCTCCATTATTGTGTGTACGGCTCGCAAAAACCTGTGCGACCGCCTCCCCTCCAGAGAACCAAGGGGTCCAATTTTCTAATTTGAGACTTTGACGTCCGTAGAGGTAATTTGGGCATTTTGGGCATTTCGAAAATACATTTTTTAATTTTTTTTTTATTTTAAAAAAATTTTAAAATTTTAAAAAGTTTGACTTTTTTTAAAATTTTTTTAAAGCATCCAGAAAAACGAATACAATGGGTTGTACCCGGCCTCGCAGGAGTCGGCAACCCCACAAGCCAAAAGTTGAGGCTGAGTAGCCCCAACAGGGCGCAGATTGGCCGAAAACTGCATTTTGAGCAAAATTTTGGTGATTTGGCACTAGGGTCCATTTTCAGACCGGGGTCCAAAATGTGGGGGGGGTACCCCCCCAAGATTTGGACCGGGGTCCAATTTGTGGGGGGGGGTGCCCCCCCCAAGATTTGGACCGGGGTCCAATTCGGGGGGGGGCCCCCCACGTTTTGACCACTATTGTCTGATTTGTGGGGGGGGGGGACCCCCCCCCCCCGTTTTGGCCCGGGGTCGGGTTTGTGGGGGGGGGGGGGTACCCCTGCCACGTTTTGGACCGGGGTCCAGTTTGTGGGGGTGGTACTATGGTCCAATTCGTGGCCTGTTTTTGGAGTTAATGGTCGCAGGTTGTAATTCCGACCCCTGCCAGGAATTGGACGAGTGTCATACTCTTCTTATTATGCACTCTTGGTTTTACGTACGTTTTGCATGATTTGCACATAATTTCATTTCATTACGAAATATCGTCTGATTCGTTACAAATTTCGTAGATTTTCTTAAACCATTGGTTTATCTCAGTTGAAATTTCAAACCTGCAGCGCAGCAAGTCTCTGTTTTGCTGATATTTCAGCTGAGCTAAACCAATGGTTTAAGAAAATCTGGGAAATTCGTAATGAATCAGGCGATATTTCGTAATGAAATTATGTGCTAATCATGCAAAACGTACGTAAAACCAAGAGTACATAATAGCTTCTCAGTCTATATAGAAGAAGAGTGAGACACTCTCCAGCCTGCCTGTGTTATAGCACAGGCAGATGCGCTGGTCGTTTTCAGGCTACATGTTGACATTCTATGCAACATGTGACTGGCCAATCAGAAGCGAGCTTCTATTCTCTGATTGGCCGACGCCTGTGCACGTGCTCCAATCATAAAACGGGATAGGGATAAAGGCTAATAACTCGTTATTTATTCTTAGTCTGCTTGTAAAAACATTAAAAAAGGTTTGCAAATACCTTTTGGGTATATGTTTGCAAACTTTCAGCGAAATTTATTTATAAACTTTTAATAAATTCATAAAATTTTATATCTCAAAAGTTTCTCAATCAATTTCGCTGAAAGTTTGCCAAAATATCCCTAGAGGTATTTGCAAACCTTTTTTAATGTTTTTGCAAGCAGACTATGAATAAATAATGAGTTATTAAGCTTTTAACTCTATCTTAATGCTTATCAACGCATCAGCGATTATATACTAAAGTGTGTTACGCAGGGAATCTACGCGCTGATTGGCCAGTCACATGTTGCATAGAATGTCAACATGTAGCCTGAAAACGACCAGCGCATCTGCCTGTGCTAGAACACAGGCAGGCTGGAGAGTGTCTCACTCTTCTTCTATATAGAGTGAGACGCTATTATGTACTCTTGGTAAAACCAATGGTTTAGTAAAACCACCTTTGTGAAATCCACCCTAAGAGTTTCAGCAGTCAGCAATTATGGTAATTCCACTTTGCAACCTAATACTCGGCGGATTAACTTTTTCGTCTCAGTTTGCACCCTAACAATTCCACTTTGCAACCTGTTTACTTTAAACTCTGTTCAATAGTCATAAGAGTCAATGCACAATGTATTGCGCATGTGTAGTCCCCTTGTGTATATAATTGCATTCTACAGAAGAACAAGCAAAAGTTTACGGCAAAAGTAATCCAGTGAGTGAGTAGGGTGAACGTTTGACAACATTAGGCCTGTTGCGCAGTAAAAATTAATCGCAAACAAAAGTAACTTTTAACAATTCAAGAGTGCATCATTGGAAGAATATGACACTCTACCTGAAATGGAGTAAATTGTTTTAGCTAATCTTGTGCTGTGACCAGTTAACGTCGGTAAATGTAAAAAAGCAAGTTTCAAAAAACCAAGCCTAAAAAATTTCAAGTCACCTTAGTGACAGAGTCGCAAACTGCAGTCGGTTTCATACTTTTTAGTTTTCTGAGCTTATATTTTTCTTTGGCGGCGGTGTAGCATTGGGCAAAATTAGCAGCATTTTCAACAGAAGGAGTCATCATGTGCTGTTTGATTTAATGTAAATTTAGTAATCATATCACACAGAAAAAACTAAAGAAACTAAATTCAAGCATGTTTATTTTTAAAATTAAAAATAGCCCCAAAATTTGAATTCAAGGCATAATGGCAAACTATATATTGTAAAAAATCACTAGTGTGTCCCGATTTTAGCTAGCTAAAAAATTTCACCCAGCGGCATGTTTACGACCCGAAAAAAAATTGGGTTACGGGACCTTCACAGGAGTAGGCCTACAGCCTCTACACGACCCGACCCAAAAAGTCTTCGTGTGAAAAATGAATTTGAACAAAATTTGAAAAATCTAAAGAAGGTTTTAAATGTCCATAAATAGACAATTGTAAGTTTCCAGACAGAAAAGATCAAGTTGAAATATTTTTCGCAAAAGTTTGATTCAGAAAAACAAAAAAAGTTTATCCCCCGGGATTTGATCCGGAGACCTCTCGCATACGAAACGAGAATCGTACCACTCGACCACCGAGATAAGTATAAACACGATAGTTTCTAAATAACATTAAATGAGATTAAATGCAACACAGAATCTCAGTATACCGTCCGTCTACTATCAGTACAGTTGTGTCGTACTATTACCATAGAAATGTACAAGATTGAAGATATGAGTAACATCTGTAGAAGAAACTAATAACGAGGTACAGTACCGGCCAAAATTAAAGTAGTATGCTCGTTCGAGCACGAGCTTTTTATTGCATAATGCTCGAAGCAAATTGGACTGCTCGCGAGCCTTGCGAGCAGTTGAATTGCTTATCAAGTTTTGTTGCTTCGAGCTTTCTGCGAGCTTTTATTCACAGCTGTCGCAAGTATAAAACTAAGTGACAAGCGTACGTACTACTTCTAGTGCCAATAAGTCTCCTGCAGATCGAAATTGCTTGTGCTATTTGACCTCTGAATGTCGACGAAGGGGGGCTTCCGCAACCGCCAAAATTGCGGTGCAATTGCACCACTGCAAATTTTTGGTCGATTATAGGGTTCTCGAAATTTTGACAGAGGATTATAATATTAAATTTACTAATTTAATTACCCTGGTATAGAAGTGTTCCATACAAAAATTTTGTCTACGTCTCCTAACATTCGGCTAATTAAACAGAACTCAGTGCTTTGGCTTGGTGAAAGATATAAGTTTTCACGTCACGTCATTCACATCTGACATACCAAACTTGCCAATTAAGCTGATTTCGTGCATACCAGTTTTTAGATTACTTTTATTACACTGCACAAACTTCTGGATTACAATACGACTATGGCAGCTTTGTACCTGTTTTGTCCGGGTTATGCCATTAGGTAAAACATACTCTTTCGGACAGTTCTATATAGGGCTTAACTGAATAATTTTCGTACAGTTTACATATGGGTGACTGACGTCTGACCAATAAAAACTGACTAAACTTTAAGCCACAAAACCCTTATAAAACGCCAACTGGTGGCACTTATGGAATACCACTAATTATTTGTAAAATGAACTAAACTATATACTATGTAGGTTTTTGTCAGTAGCAATTAGTTATTATTATTTATGCAAGCTGGACCTGACAAGCAAATGTGACAAAACTTATTTGGTTTTGATTGCCACACATTTCAGTCATTCATATGTTGCTTTTAAGTCGGCAGGGGCATACTGAGTTTATTCTTGCAACGCGGTGCAAAAATTGGGGGAGGGGCACTGACAAAATTTCGAGTACCCCCGGATCGACCAAAAATGACTAAAATTTTGCCGAAGTTTGAATAAAGGCACATTTTAAAACGTTTGGTCAAAGTTTTGGACATTTTCCGCGGACCCCTTTCGTTTTTGAGGAAAGCCCCCCTCATACATGTATTGCTACTAAGTGCCAGTAACTAAGGGCAGTCCTCGTAGACTTTCAGAGTTCAAAAAGCAAACCAACTGCTAACACTATGTAGAGTCACTACATACGTACGCAAGTCACTTAGCTCAGGTTAGTTTTAGACTTACAACAGCTGTGAATAAAAGCTCGCAGAAAGCTCGAACCAACAAAACTTGATAAGCAATTAAACTGCTCGTAAGGCTCGCGAGCAGTCCAATCTGCTTCGAGCATTATGCAATAAAAAGCTCGTGCTCGAACGAGCATACTACTTTAATTTTGACCGGTACTGTACATATGTACCTAAATCATAGCGGTTTTCGGTTTTGGCATGTGTATAACACAGATCTTTGACATTCACGGCCGGTTGGCTCAGGTGGTAGTGCGTTAAGCATTTGCTGAGCATCTGATCCCAAGTCAGAAGTTTGGGGCTTCGAATCCCCGCCGGTTCTCAGTTTTTGCATTCTGAGAGGCATCGATTTCTAGTGTTATTAACACTGGAAGGGTAGGTCTTACAGTGTTATATATTTAACACTGGAAAATTGACCTACCGGAAGCGGAAATAACAGGTAAGTCTGTCTATTCGAAGATTCTGCAAATTCTATACAAACCAAGTATAAAGTACCTGTTGCGCTGTGGCGCAACAGGAAACAAGCAAAAGTTTACTGCAAAAGTAACCCAGTGAGTGAGAAGGGTGAACGTTTGACAACATTAGGCCTGTTGCGCAGTAAAAAATAATCGTTGACAAAAGTAAATTTTAAAAATACAAAAACAACATTGGAAGAACATGACACTCAGCCTGAATTAGAATGAAGCTAATCTTGTGCTGTGACCACACGTCAGTAAATGTAAAAAATCCAAAACTTCAAGTCCCCCAGTACGCATAGTCCCAAATGCAGTCGGTTTTATGCTTTTTAGTTTTCTGAGCTCTTATTGTTGCTTTGGTGGCGGTGTAGCAGGTAGCTTTGGGCAAAATTAGCCGTATTTTCAACAGAAGGAGTCAATGTACAGCTTGTTTGATTTAAATAGAAATTTAATCACATCACACAGAAAAACCTGATGAAACTAAATTAAAGCATATTGTTTATTTTTAAACTTAAAAAATAGCCGCAAAATAGCTTTCAATTCAAGGCATAATAGCAAAATCTTTAAAAAAATCACTAGTGTGTCCCGATTTTAGCTATAACTAAACCTAAAGTTTAAAATTTTCACCCAGCGCCATGTTTACGACCTGAAACAATTTAGGTTACGGAAACTTTAAAGTAGTACAAGACCCGACCCAAATAGTTATTCGACCCGTTTTCTTCAAAATTCGTGTGAAAAATGGATTTAAAAAAACGTTGAAAAATCATAAAGAAGGTTTGGAATGTCCAAAAATATGCAATTGAAAGTTTCTATACAAAAAAATTTGTTTGAAAAAAAATAAAAAAAGTTTGACTTGAAAAACATAAAAATTCTCATCACCCGGGACTTGTACCGGGGCCCTCTCTCATCGGAAGCAAGAATCTTACCACTGGGCCACCGAGTTACAAATAGGATTGTTTCTAAAAATCTTTTAGTACGATTAAGTGAAGCACAAAACCTCAGTATACCATCCTTCTGGTCTACTATCGATACAATGTCATGCTGTTAACATAAAAAATTTAAAAGTTATAAGTAACGTCTGAAGAAGAAACTACATAATAAAGAAGTAAATCATAGCGGATTTAGGCTTTGACATTTGTATAACTAAGAGCTTCCACGTTCAAGGCCGGTTGGCTCAGGTGGTAGTGCGTTAAGCATTTGCTGAGCATCTGATACCAAGTCAGAAGATTTGGGGGTTCGAATCCCCACCGGTTCTAAGCTTTTGCATTCTGAGAGGTACTGCTTTTCTAGTGTTATTTACTAACACTGGAAGGGTATACCTTCCGTGTTATTTAACAGTAGTAAGGAAGGCCTCACAGTGTTATTTAACACTGGAAAGTCGACCTACCGGAATTAACAGGTAAGTCTGTCTATTTAAAGATTCTGCAAATTCTATACAAACCAAGTATAAAATACCTGTTGCGCTGTGGCGCAACAGGAAAAACAAAGGCGTGGCGTTTTCTTAAAAAAGAAGTATAGAAAATAAATGTTCTTAACAGAAATACATATTATAATACCAAAAAATGCCGAAATACTGCAGGGTACTGTTGTTTTGATACCATTTTGATACTTTTGATATAAATATGATACTTGGGTATTAATACTTTTGATACCAGTATCAATATTAAAATTGGTATCAAAAGTATCATATTTAAATTATGGTATCATATTTAAATTATTTGGTATCATATTTATATCATATTTAAATTTTTTCCGAGTATCAAATATCAAAAGTATCATATTTAAATTCAAGGTATTGTATTTATATCATATTTAAATTTTTTCCGAGTATCAAATATCAAAAGTATCATATTTAAATTCAAAGTATTGTATTTATATCATATTTAATTTTTTTCCGGGTATCAAATATCAAAAGTATCATATTTAAATTCAAAGTATTGTATTTAAATCATATTTAAATTTTTTCAAAGTATCAAAATTATATATTGTATTTAAATTCCAGTATCATATTTAATATCAAAATCTTGATTCCCACGCTTAAAGGCGGCACCTTTTGATGTTTGTGCAGGCTAATAACGGCGGCATTCTTTGATCTCGCCTTTAGCTCCGCCTCCTTTTTTTGATTGGCTACTGCTCCGTTTCTGTATTTTTAGAGGGCATTGCTAGTCGAGCTGTACCATAAAAATAAAAAGGGGGCACCCTTGTGTAAAATTTCAGGCGGAAAAGTATAAGAAAATCATTGAATAGGCAGTAGGCTGGTAGTTTGTTTGGTTTTGTAGCATTTTGATACTTTTGATATAAATATGATACTTGGGTATTAATACTTTTGATACCGGTATCAATATTAAAATTGGTATCAAAAGTATCATATTTAAATTATGGTATTATATTTAAATTATTCAGTATCATATTTATATCATATTTAAATTTTTTCCGAGTATCAAATATCAAATAGTATCATATTTTAATTCTAAGTATTGTATTTATATCATATTTAAATTTTTTCCAAGTATCAAATATCAAAAGTATTTTATTTAAATTATTTGGTATCATATTTATATCATATTTAAATTTTTTTCAAGTATCAAATATCAAAAGTATCATATTTAAATTCAAAGTATTGTATTTATATAATATTTAAATTTTTTCCAAGTATCAAATATCAAAAGTATTTTATTTAAATTCCAAGTATCATATTTATATCATATTTAAATTATTTTGCGGTATCAAAACAACAGTACTGCAGGGGAGATCCAGAATGTATTTTTAGGGGGGGGTGGGGCGTATTTAGGAAGGAATGTATTGGTGGCAGAAAAAAATTTAAATTTTTATGTAAATTTATTTAGGAGTAAAAAACTGGTCGTGCGTTTTAGAAAAACATAAAAAGGTGACCCTTGTGCACGATTCAACTTGATAAGAATTTAGGGGCAGACCAGGCCCCCCTTCAATTCGCTAATGTAGTTTTTCTCGCCTTTCATTGCCTGTCTGTAGTGACAAAATATCAGCAACAGCTGTTGAGTTTAATGTCAACAGAAAGGGTGCAAAGTGAAATGGTCAGGTTGCAAAGTGAAATACAATCGCAATTATATTCACAAGGATATTTTTCGAATTATTATTTCAAAAATATTGCTACATATCGTATTACCTCGAATAAGCCCCGAGCTTGAATGAAGCCCTTATGCCTATTGCCTATGCCTCAGCTTAACCAGAGCCCAGATACAGAATTACAGAAACATAAAAGCCCCTGGGAGTTTATTCACGGTGGTACGGTAGTCATGTTCTATAATTTCAGCAGAACATTGTGTAGGCTATATAATTCAGAAAAAATTACTTTACAAATAGTTTTATGAACGTTTAGCTAGACTTATCTTAAAAATACATAGGTATTAACAATAAAAGTACAACGTACAAACACAGGTCGCGTTGATTACTTATGCATGTAGGTAATAGGTATATATTAGGTATTAATTTATTTTTCAATTATCAATTAATTTCAGGTCGATATCATTATTGCGCTCAGTAGTGAGGACGAGAAAGAAGACATGAATACTAATCAATACTTTTTCCTACGCAAAAACCAATATAAACTTTTCGACAAGTGGAAACTGACTTGTGTGACCGAATTAAATATTCGAAATACCTACGAAATCAGACGGTTATCTGTGGGTCATGTTGACCAAGGCGACGCCAAAATGGTGAGAATCTCTTGTTGATAGATGTCGCGTGTAAGCGTGCACGAGCACGAGATTTTACCCTCCCCCTCCCCTAGGCGCTATATGCGCTATTTGCGAACAATAGATATTATTTTTGGATAAATACAGGGGTGTATGCCAGACGTCTTTACTTTCGAACTATTGATTACCAACAACGGCCCATTAATTAGCTAAATCGTCCTTTCTCATTAGGCTCGATTAATACTCGATCTTAGTCCGTCCAGCCGGCAAAATCACGGAAAATCACGCCACTAATAATGCATAAACCATGTAGAGGGATTATTTGGCAACGTCAAATTTATACTTGCATTGCAGCTAATAGCCATACGTCCATCTTGACCAGAAACACGTCTGACAAAGAAAGTGATTACGAAAATGATAGATTTTGACTATCAAGAGTACAGTAGGTAATCGTGAAAGTCATGCCCCTTAAATAAGTGGTGCAGCTTTTTTGTCAGACTTTCTTGAATATATAATCATGCCACATGCTGAAAATAATCATATACAATGGCGGAATTTTTCGTAATTTTGCCAGCTGAATGGACACACGGCTGAAAGCATGAATTGTCCTTCAAATAGGGCACTTAGGTATAATTTAGGTGAGCCACGTGTTCTACAAGAAGTACCCTTCCTTCACCGGTCACAACCAGACCAAGCACCTGACCATCCTCAAGGGCGTGCTCGACAGACTGACCGGTGGCCACGACGGAACCAGTCCCAAGCTACTCATCCACTGTGCCAGGGGGGCTGGAGTGTAAGCCAAGGGCCTTGCTCCTGACTGGATTATGTGGATTAAAACTGGATTTAGCGGATTAGATTTAAATTTATTTGGTTTGTCACATTGTACGCAATTTTATATGCGTAATGTATATGTATACTTAAGAAAGGCTCGATTTATAGCTAATCTAAGTACAGGAATACGTACTAAACTGCCCAATTTCGGTAAACTAAGTCACGTGCAAGTGTACACAGACACAAGATTTTACCCCCCTCCCATAACCGCTACTTGCGCTATTCTTATATGCGCCTAAAAACACTTCCTCCGCTATTTGCGCTATAAGTACTAGCTCACATGGCCACAGATACCATGCCCCAGGTGTTTAGTAACGACTTCAACTACTTTCAGATCTGGCACAGCATTGGCGGGCCTATTTTGCCTGAACTGGTTGTCTAACTACGGTTGGCCCCTGGATATATCTGCGGTGGTCATGCACGTACGACAGGAACGCTTCTGTGCAATCCAAACGCTCATGCAGTACGCGTATATCTATGCCGCACTGCACGAATATTTATGCCGCAAGAAAAGTTAGTTTGTGTGGTGGAAAATATAAAAGGCTAATATCAAGTAATCAATTAGGCCCGGTTCATAGTCGTCCTTGTCCTTACCGTTGTGTTCTTAAGCGATTCTAAGAAAACGGTTTGGTCAAATAAGCTAAGCTTTTGCAGGAATAAAGTTGGGGTCACTTGCAGATCGTATGCAAAAAATAGCCGAAACACTTGTGTCGTCCCTATCGCTGTGTCCTTAAGTACAAATATGACCCGGGCTATAGTGTTTCACTTTCATAAGAGTGAGATACTGAGATGCTATTCTGTACTCTTGCTAATATTTGTTTAGTCTAATTTTGCAAGTAAATGTAGATAGGTTTTAGTCGTCCTGCGAAGTTTTCTAAACTTTCGTTTAATCCTATGTTGACTTATTGCAGTTGATCTAATCCAGTGAATATAATTTTTAAAAGGCACTAAGAATATAGCCCAATTAGGCTCGATTCATACCGACCGCCGTGTTTATGTAGATGGTAAAACGAAAAAAATCAGTTATAGTTAATAAATAATCAACACTTTCCTTCATATCCAAAAGGTCTAAACCTAATCCATTAAATCCGTTTTAGGGCGCAAACAGCTAGAGCATCGAATGAAGAAATGCGTTAGCAATCGTAAAGACGTGCGAGCAGCCGAATCCCGAACCGAAGGATCCGCTTCCGACGTAAACGCCAATGGAAATACGCTAGATACTTTGCTAGATAAACGCCGTTAAGATGGCTTTCCCAACAGAAAAATAAGGAATCAGCCAATCTGATTTGTCAGTTTAAAGTCCAAGACAGACAAATAAATGCCTGTTTAAATTTTTTAAACGATCCAACTTGACTGCAATTTATTAATACTTAAATAAATGCTAAATTCCACCACCGAAATAAGAAACAAAGATTCAATTACCCATCAAAATGCAATTTGATTGACTTTGACTAAGGAGAGTAGCCTAAATATCATTTTTTATTCCTCTGATGGGAAACGAACTATGGCTTAGCCTAAATACTATACTTGTCCTAAATAAAGTTGTCTTTAGTTTGACTATGGGCCAATTCCTAAAATGGATTAAACGGTTAAACGATTAAATTTAAAAATTAAAAAAATTCCTAAAATTAAAATTAGTTTCCCTAATAACTTATCTCGATGTTGAGGCAGACTTAGACTAAGGTAAAATTTTGTGCACAAGCGGGAGGTGCTACAAATAGTTGCTATCGCAAATTTCGTATGAATTCATAAACGATGTCACGAGTTATTGGCAAAACAAATTTTAATCTAATCCGTTTAATCCATTTCAGGAATTGGCCCTATGAGTTTGCCGGCTTAAATTACAGTATAACTAGCGGTCATACAGTTAAAGTGAACAGTAATAATAAGCATTTAATAAATAAGAAGTAAGTACACTTATTACACAAATCACTGGTACACGTTAGGTATTACTGTAGGAATAAGAACACAATCATTATATACGTTTAATAATCACAAAAATTCAACAATCTTTGCCAACTACAATTATATGTTCAAGCAGTCAGATAAACACAAACTATGTATGAAAACTTTTTATCAAACTTTATAAATCATTGAAAAGTTTTTATCAAACTTTATAAATTATTCAAATAATTACTCTCCTGGTAACAAATACCAAGTTTTCTATGGTTTCGAATATTTAGGGTTCAAAAGGACAAAATAAAGTTAAAATTTACAAAAAAATTGTAACTTACTTACATCTTCTAACGCCTTGAAAACCAAAAGGTACATTACCTAGGTCACAAGTAGCACATTACAGTACAGTACAATACCGATCTGTAAAGTGAATGTATGGGTTATAGTACTGGTTGGCGTGCAATAAGTGATTAATACGCATGTGTCTGTAACAAGGACGAGGGTTTCACAATGCGGTTCAACAATATGTAGCACAGTAAAATCAGTTTTGTTTGTGGTACGATCAAATCTAAGCGGACTGAATAAGAGATCGGGTTTCGAGCAACTGAATTTCGTGCAATACTTTGGCCACAGTAAATCGTAGCAGATGAAATTTCTCCACACTACACTCCAGCCGGATTTCACGACCATTCGGTGGCAAAAAAGTCAGCTCAACAAATGGAAGAAGAACCCGGGAAATTAATCTGAAAAAAACCCGATAGATTTATATAAATTTATAATAAAAATTGCTAAAAAATGGTCAAAAAAATCTTCAGGATAGCAGAAATAAGGTTTTTCAAAAAGACCGAAATTATTCAGACCGTCGAATGTCTGAAGCAGACACGAATTGTCTTATTCAGACGAAACTGGTCTGATTCAGATATTTTGTAAAACGATCTGAACAAGCTTGGTCTAAACGCCAAAAGTGCTAAAAAATCTAAAAAACCTTACTGACTACGAGTACGAATTGATTATCCTCCATAAAAATGTCGGGTTACCTAATAAGAAATTAAACACTGGCTTGCACCAAAATAGAATATAATAGCTCGAGAATAGAATGACTTAAGAATAGTTGATCTCATACAAGCCAAAAGACGTCTTCACTAGATTTGTTTTCACTGTTTCCTGCTTTGGGAACACATTAACTAATCACTATCCATTGAAAATAACTTTTCATCATTTTAACATGGTGAACAGCACTTGAGAATTACAAGAGAATACTGAGAGTAAGGTTGGTTCAAACGGCGTAATAAACGTTACTGTGAAGCAAACAGCGGCCTTCCATTAGAGGAATCCGAAATAATATATATAGGGTTTATAGTAAATTCACTATCAGAGCATAACACACAGATTTAAGACCGAACTTACTTTGAGGAAATGATAACCTTAATTCGCCAGTTCATGTTCAACGGCTCGTGTTTCACGCACAACGGCATGCTGGGTTGACTGAAATACGAAAATAAAACAAATTAAAAATGCAAGTATTTCTCTGTTCGAAATTTTTTGAAAAAGGTTCCCAATCTTAACCCAATACAGAAATGAAAAACCCGAGAAAAAAAACAAAATTAAAGTAGTGGTGAAAGTATTGTATATAGTCACGTACGAAGACAAACTACCATAATCCACTCAATGAACTTTTCAAAACTAACTTTAACAAAAAAATTAAAAAATATTAATTTAAAGCAAACAAAATAACGTACTCTTTTAACAACAACAGTTTGAGCATTTCCTGAACGATTGGTTGAGACAATCTAAAAAATACGCATTGCAAATCTGGTAACTATAAATACACCAAACATACGATTCTTGAAACCACCCAAAATTTCTCTTTCTTCCATCCAAAATAAAACTTCTGTGCTAATTGTTTTCCTTTATTCAATACCTAGTTCAATATTTTCACAACACTTCCCTTCACTTCACTTCAGCCTAAAAATAATTTTACCTGTTTTTCGTATGCCTACATAGTATACACTATTGCAGCATATTATTATATTCAGTAAAAAACCACAAATATTTATAAAACAAAAAACAAATAAAACAGTAAAAAAACAAAAGCCAACCAACTTTTGTTCAACCAGAAATTCTCTTAAATTTTCTTCCTTTCGTTTCAGCGCTGGAGTGCGGGCACATCTTTTCAGCACCTGATAGTATTTTGCAAAACTTCGCTCGGCTTCTGGTGTACTAGGCAATTCAGTCTGACTCGGATAATCCCCGTGTACCGCACGCCAGGCTACTAAAATGGATTTAAGCGATTAGGCGGATTAAATCAACACCACTGCGTGCGATTCTGATTACACATTGAAACTAATAGAATCACGGGAGATTAGAAAATGGATTAATTGGTTTGAAAAACGAATTAATGGAGTTAGAAATCGGATTGATGGATTCAGAGATCGGATTAAGGGTTTAAGAAAACGGCATTGTGAATTAAAAAACGGATTTGTGAATTAGAAAACAGATTAAGCATTCAGACAACGGAATTGATTAAGAAAACGGAATTGTGATTGAGAAAACGGAAACAAAAAATTTAGAAAACGGAATTAATTAAAAAACGGATTTAAAAGATTTAGCGGATAAATCAACATAAGAGACTAATTACAGCCTCAGACTAATAGATATACTGTAAACATAAAGCAAATCCAAAAATATCCAAAAATCTTGGTCTGCTAAAAAACAAACAACAATAATCTCTAATAATTAGCTTACACTGTATCAGTGCACTTCGATGCGGATCGATTGATTTGGTCATTTCAGCCTAAACCGCAACTAAAAAAATACCGCTGAGTGTATCAATGGAAAAATGGTGGTTACCTCACAATCGTCATACATTCTCTCCAAAACAGTTCGTAAGCATGAGGTGACAGGTTCATATATGTAACGGGGTCACAATTCTGGGGGGCCTATCCGGCCAAATTTTGGAAACCCTCCCCCCTGAACCAAAAATACCCTAAATTTTGCAAAATTATGTGAAATTGTCGAAAAAAGTGTCATTTTTAGCAATTTTGGGAACCCTCCCCCCGGGCCCTTGATTTGGGGAAGGTCCCCCCATCCCCCCTCATGCATGCATGGACAGGTTCGATTCCTAATGGGGTACTTTTTGTCAGACTGCAAAAGTGGAAAAACGACACTTTTCTGCTAAATTTTGGATCTTTCTGGTTAATAGGAAAGAGCTCACTAATTGTAGACCCCCCAATAACTATTCCCACACTAGACCGTTCATTACCCAAATATCCCTCACTAAGACTTTCTAGCTAGGTACCCTTATCGGTGAAATCAATTGACTCTATTCAACTTATGAAGTATCTAAATTTACACTAAAATTGGTTGTCAAAGTTCGAAATAAACGTCAGTCAATGCTACCTCAAGTTGCTACAGAAGATAGTCACAAAATAGAGACACATGTCAGAAAAGGACGGGCGTTTTTTATGACCTTCACATTACGAGTGATCCTCTACTAGCAAGACTAACCTAGACTCTTTTTTACAAGCAATAGACGTTGACTTTTGGCAACCAACTTTGACTCACGCTTAAAATCCCAAACCTAGAAACAACACAAGTACTGAGAATTCACAACCGATGTGCACAAGATTGTATATTTTACGTGTCACAAATACAACGACCGTAAAATTCACCGAAACATCGACAAACAGCGGAAGAAAAGCTTTTATTGAAATTAAAGCATAAATACAAAACAAAAAGCAAAAAACGTTCGCATACAATAAAATCCACTGGGCGATTTTAGCTGACCAATATGGCCCAAAAAATAATCACTTGTGCACATTTGATAAAATTACCATAATTTACAAAAAATCTTACGTAGGCTGTCTGGGTGTTTTTTAAATGGAAAAACATCTGGAATCTAGATTAAAATTTCCCGTGACCACATCCAGTCGAACTATCGAAAAAAAATTGCACTTTTTCAGAACTGGTTTAACTAATTTGCATACATGCATACTCTATGACCAACATAAATAATACAGATCGAAAAGTACCGAATATCAATAGGAAGTCTAATGAAGGAAATAACTTCCACAAGATTTTGCCTATTTGGTAGCATAAAGTGGAAGGGGACCACACATGTGCAGCTAAAGAAAAATGGGGGGCAGCTGCCGGTCGGAAGGGGGGTGAGGTGCTACGCGGAGTTTTCAAAAATTTCAAAAATTTTGGGGAAGCAGACTTCTCTGGGGGGGGGCGGGCGGGCTGAGGCTGGGGGGGAGGAAATACTCCCCAATCCCCCCACACCCATGTGGCACTCCAATTCCACAGTAGTCGCCTTTTAAACTGCTGATTTTTGTACAGTTAACACAATTTCACGCGTGAACAGCAACCTCAGCAAAATGAATCTCTGGTCCAAAAAAATCCCTATTCCTTTACCACATTAAAAATGGCCTACACTAATTTTGGTCCAAAATCTAGAAATTGATATCGAACTACATAAAAAACGAATCAAAAAAGCCAGCTCGAATAAGCTAAAAGGGATAAAGGGATTTACGTTTATATATTTAGCATAGGCGTTCAGTAATAGTTAGTCCGTTTAGTCAGACTTGATCCAACGGGTCCTCAGATTCAATTTCGACATTTCCTTTGATTGAAAAGCTGCTAATGATTAATACAGAAATTTAATCAATCTGATGAGCCTTAGCCAGATGTATAAGGGGGGCACCACTCCTCCAAAATCGAGGGGCCGGGCGGGAGGGTCCCCAAAATTCGGGCAAATTCGGGTAAAATGGCACCTTTTGGCGCAAGTTTTACAACATTTTTCAAAATTTAGGGTATCTGTGGTCAATAAAGAATAGGGTCCCCAAAATTACTAGTAAGCAAAAATGATTTAGTTATGAACAATAAATGTGGAAATGAACATAGCACGGATTGCATGAAGATAAAAAAATAAATAAAAAGCACAAAAAATCACAATACTTGATATAATAATACAGATAAGTGTGAGAATTCACAAAAAGTAAGCACACCGCAACAAAGCAAAAAAACGACAGTAAAAACTGTCATCTAATCGAAACAATAATTACAATTTCAAAATTAAGAAAAGCTAAAAGCTTAATAATAAGCTACAATGCTTTTAGTACTAGTACTATATATGTGATTTCAAGTTTTAT
Organism: Trissonchulus sp. WLG1_4; assembly: GCA_030248245.1. Lineage (NCBI taxonomy): Eukaryota > Metazoa > Nematoda > Enoplea > Enoplida > Ironidae > Trissonchulus > Trissonchulus sp. WLG1_4. The sequence goes on along the minus strand of JASANF010020161.1, from coordinate 28,563 downwards.
AAAGCCCAAAAATAGCTGCCATATAAGTTAAGTATACTCCTCATTGATTTTAAAAAATTAGCAAAAAATTAAAAGAATCAAAAATAGCAGTACTCTATAGTATTTACAGTAGTACCCTATAGTATCTATAGCAATACTCTATATACTCAATAGTCTAGCGCCTTAAATTTGTTAGAATATTATATACAAGGTGACAAATAACTCTCAAGGCAAAGTTTAAAATCCTAATCCACTGAATCGAAACTCCTTCATGAAAAATTTTGAGTACATACGTGAGAATTTCAGAAATTAGAAATGAATGTTTTGCTTGATTTGAAAATAATTAAAAATTCCAGCCAATAGTCCTGAACAGAACTGAAAACCTATTGTAAACAGGCTAACTTAAAAACCTACTTTTAAACCTAATCCAATTAATCTGCACTCAAAATTATAGCTCCCTAATAAACTCCAATCAAAAATCCTCATCCGGCGATTCGTCTCTATAATGCTCTGCTTCCGGATCCAAATCCCGGTTCCGCTCCCCTCCCGGTGCCGCCGCCCCGGCACCCTCCCGGGAGGGTCCTGGTCTATCCGGGTTCGCTCCCCCTGCGCCTCCCAGGCCCCCCGCTTCCTCATCCGAACTATCCTGTTCCGGCATCTCACGGTCGTGAATCTGGTAGGGCCCGAACAGGGGGTGCGCTCGTCGGGATTGCAAATTTCGCAGCAGCCGGACCCGCGGATCACCCTCGCCCCCCACGCCCAGCAAACGGCCCGACAGCCGGCCCCGGCCGCGACTGATCAGCGTGGGCATACGACGCCGTACGCTGGCACACGTGACGCCTGAAACAATCTATTCGAAGCGGCATTATTATTCATGGATTCATTCATTCATTCATCCATACAATAACTATTCATTCATTACATCTATCATTCAATTATAATTATTCATTCCAGAGTCCCATCATTCATTTTTCATGCATTCATTCATTTATGCATCCATACCATTATTATTTATTTCTGAATCCCGTAATTAATTATAATACACTCATTCTTTATGCATTCTTTCAGTTATTAATTTATTAAGCCCATCAATAATATTTATTTATTTATTTTATTGTTTTACGTCACACCTGCTACAATAATAATTTCATTCAATATTATGCATTCATTCACTTATGCATACGCTCATTCATTCACGCATTCATCCCATCATTCATTCTATCATTTGCATCAAATTTGGTTATAGTAAGACACTTTGCCCGAATTTCAGTGTGTTACGCACAGAATACGTAATCTATTATCAATCAAAGACAATAATTAAATCCAATTCACTATTAATCAAATTCTTTATCAAAATTATCAGCCATTCAGCCAGCCTGCATTCAACCTGAGTCCTAAATTAGTATTATTACCTCGATCTCTAAACAGTCCCTGATCCTCGCCCCCCATGATTCCCACTTGAGCCCTGGCCCCACACGAGCCCAATCGCCCAGTGCCCCCCCTATAGGTGGCCCCAGCCGCGAGACACTCGGCCCCTCCCCGGTGGTGATCGGTGGCTCCGGTCACGTGCTCTTGTCGCACGACAGCATCGGCTAGGCGTCGAATCAGACGCTCTTTGGTGAAGGCCGACAGACCCTGCATGCTCTCATAGTGGTCTCGGTCACGAATGAGCTGAGCTAGTTCAAAGGTGTCCTGAAATCAGAGCAGAATAAGACGTGTAGTTGATTCGGGGGATTTTAGACGCAGGCAAAAAGTACAAATTTTTTGGGGTTGAGATTACCCATCTGCAGCCTCGTATAGTGAAAAAGTAGCTCCCCCCTTTCCCAATGATCGGGCAGATGAAACTTACTAAAAAGTAGCCATTTTTACAATTTTCATTCGACTTTAAGTAAACATAGCAGAATATTATTTAAAACTGGAAAAGAAGTAACTGGAGATAGTAACAAGCTCGCGTGTAACTGCATTTGTACCCTTTGTGTAGTGTTGGGACGAAAGTTCGGGTTCGGGTTCGGGTTCGGGTACGGTTCGGGTCATTTTTTCAGTTCGGGTTCGTGTACAAGTCAGTTCGAGGACGCAAAAAGTGGTTCGGGTACCTAAGTTTTCTGACCGAATTACAAAATTTTTATAACGATTTTTTGAGAAATTCCAAAAATAATAAACATTTTTTAGCATAATAATTACTAGAACTAACTTCTCATTTTTCAAACAATCCCAAATTTTTTTAATTTTTGCTGCTTTCGTGCAAGGCTGCACACGTGTTAGTGTGCGTGTGAGTTCTCAAACTGTTCGAATTCAAGCCGATTGAATCTAAATCAGCCCTCGGCCTGAACTCTATTCAACTCTATTTGCGCGAACAATTCGTGAGCGCTAGCTGCCGAAAATGGTAATATGACATATAAGAATTTTTTGATAGAATGCAGCCGACATCCAGAAACTTTTTGGTGTTTCGTCTCAATCGCACATCGTGACAGACTGACAGCGAGTATCAATCGCTTGTAGTTTGATCCCATAAACACAAGTTAGACTGCATATGATACAAATCATTTATATATCCATTTGTCAACTTATTCCGACTCAAAACTGTATAATCTCTGCACCACTGCGCCACACCTGGCACAGGAAAAGTTCGCTTTTTGGTATATACAATTTGTGTTAATGGTCAATTATGGGAAACTATGAAAATCGTCGAAAGGCCTGTACCTAAACCAGCGCAAGGTCGACACTATCTGTCAGTATTAGCAACGAAACGTCTGCTCCGCAAGGGAATTCTGACTAACTCGTAACTCATCTACGTTGCGTCAGCCAGTTGGCATCGGCGTTCGACTGTCAATTCAAAAGTTGGCAGTTCGAATCCCACCCACAAGGTTAACGAAATCCGCTTGAACCAAAGACTAAGGTTACATCTGCTCCTGCCGACCCAGCAGTCTATCCCCACGGGGTCGGTAAATCAACATTGTCTGGGCCCGGTTTCATAAAAGATCAGTTGCGATTCATTAGTAACACTGATATAAGCTAGAAAATAAGTTATAACTTTGCGTTAACTTAATGCACTTAATGCACTTTTCACTGGATAACTTGATTATCATGAGATTTGAACCACACGTGGTGTAACATACTGGCTACCGGTCATGAAAATTTCTAGCAAAAATACTGTGTAAAGGCCAAGTTATACTCGACTTGCGATGTTGCACCAGTGTTACTAATGAATCGCGATTCATTATTTATGAAACCGGGTCCAGAAGGTAACAGGGGCCCGTGCCTGAGAGGCTGGCCTGCTTTCACGGATTCCCGCGTGTAGATGACACCACTGACGCTCCAGGGCTACTAAACGAGACAAGCACCTAATCCCAGAGGCTGGATCAGCCGGACGTCAAGTCCGGGGTTACCAACCTTTACTCATAAACTTTAGAATGCTATAATGGCTCTGAGCAACGAGATAAGGTGACGTGTGCATCATTTTTTTTGTGCATAATTTTTGGTGTGCATCTGGCTTAGACTTTTAGTTATATACAATCGAAGAGCAAGCACAAAATGTCGCGGTTACGGGCACCAATAGTGATATATGAATTTGTTAATTCAAAAGAGCATGGCGTCACATGTAATGTAACATAAAGCAATTTATAAAGTTTCATTAGCTTAATTATTGAAGCTACTGACCCATATTTTTTTGCACAAATTTCGGCTTTCCAGAAACAAGACGTACCCCATGCAATGCACATGCACCTACTAGTGGTTGTGACCGGCCGGCCGGCTACTTCTAACTGGCCGGCCCACCGGCCGGCGCCGGCTTTTACCGACCGGTCAGTCGGCCGGTCACAAACACTAGCACCTACACGTTTCATCTGTTTTTCTAAAAATCGAAACAAAGCGGGAAATTGAATATGATTTGATTAAGTATGAAACTTAGCCGGTTTTTTGCTGACTACTCACTTTATTCAACGCTGAATATTAAAAGTATTTATTCCTTGAAAGGTTGTTGACTCAATTGCTCCACACTTTTTTGACATTCTATATTCAAAAGTGTGTAATGCAATGCAGTTCAATTGGCCAAAGTTCGGGTTCGGGTTCGGGTGGTTCTGGTAAGAATGGTTCGGGTTCGGGTACGTTTCGAAAAAAATCCCAACACTACCATTGTGTATTTACTTTGGACCATCTCCAATTCTGACAAAATTTTAACCGGGCTTAGTGTGGCTACTTTTTTAGAATCTCCGCCAAAGTTTCAGCAAAAATAGCATGATAAAAACCCCATAAATCTAATATATAAAAAGGGGGGGATTGGGTTATATATGCTTATTCGTGCTTGAAGAGTTGGGTTTCTTCAGTTGATATTCGAAGTTGAATCCGTTGTGCTATAGTCTTAAATCTAAACCTAAACAAGCTCAAACCCAAACCTAAACCTATATATAAACCAGTTACCAACCTGAAAGCACATGTCCAAAAACTGGACCCGATAACAGCTGTCGGCCAGCACGAGTTTGTCCATCAGGGACATGGTGTGGTCTTGCATCAGGGCCTCGGCGTAGAAGGACAAAAGGCCAACCATGTTGTACTTGTCCGTCAGCTTGAACAAACTGACCAGGCTTTCTGAACTCACGCCGGTCAAATACTGCTCTCGGACAAAGTCCTGAAAAGGGACCCCATAATGTCATAATTTGATTGCATGAAAATGTGTGTAGAATTTTCCATTGCGATATCAGATTAGTCTGAAAAAAATGCTAAACACTGAGAGAAAACACAACATATTGTATTATTGTGATTTCATTACGAAAAAAACAGTTTTCAGCAAGAGCACAGCAAGAGGCTGCTACAATAATGCTACCTGTTTTCTTTTAGTGTACAACGATTTTTCATCAAACTTTATATTGCTGACAAGAAAAGCTGAGGCTGAAACTTGGTTGAACACTGGGGGCCCTTTTTTGTCTGTTGCTGGAAATTTTTTTGCAATTTTTCGAGAGGGGGGGGGGGTGGGGGGTTGAGGTGGGGAGGGTGCCTGGTGTCTGAGGAGGGGGTGCCGACCTCTTTAAGGGGGGGGTGGATACTCCCCTGCCCTACCCCCTATGTGCATCTATGACCAGATCATGGAGCTTAGGCTGTTCTTTACTGTAAAAAAAACGTCAGCGTGGAAAGCCTTTCAATAACAAAAAAACCAAACCAAAAAACAAATACAAAAAACAAAAAAAAGTCCTACAGAAAGCGACGTGAGTCTCCAGAGACATCCGTAGACGCTGGGCGTCATCATGAGGGCCAGGCGGGCGTTCCACTCCTGGACCGAGTCCTCGGGTAAGTCCAGACTGCTGGGAATGCCGGAGCCAGACAGGGAGGCGCCACCCGGGCCTCCCACGCCAGACTGTTCCTCGTCCAAGTCCGACGGCGTCACCACCGTTTTCTCCTGCTCTGCTTTGGACAGCCAGTGCATCATTGATCTAGAAATAAAATTTATTAAAAAAGAGATTGATGATGAAATCCCAGAATCATTTTAAATGAGTGTGAGAGTTTACTAAATGAGTCATTTAGTCTTTTCTCAGTTTTAGGCCAAAAAACAGTTTGAACACGGGGGCATAGGGATATGGGTGGTCCAGGTCCACCCTAATTTTTTATTAACTCCTGGGTACTTCTATATACTATGTTTAGCAACAATTCAACCGAAATTTTAAAAAATCGCTCAATTTTTCTTCAAAACATGAATAATATTTCTCCGGGCTTTACTAAATGGTGGCCAAACTTACACTAAGGCTACAAAACAAAAACAGTAAAAATGGCGATACAGAACCCCCAGATTACATCCCCGTGTTAAACAATGACAAAGAGTGTTGACTTCACGCATACGTACACAAAGCGACGTCACAGTTATACACGGCCACTTTTAATGTTCCATCAAAGCAACATTACTATTATTAATTGCCTGGGCTTAGTTTTAATAGTAAACGTGACGTTTTCCCATACAATGTGCAATAAAAACTATCGCTATAATTATATATCTGAGCTTAACGTTTTCCCCCAAAGTCGCAGTCATACATATCACGGGATCAAAATTTTGGGGGAGGGGGGGCTTTTTTGGGACACTCCCCCCTCCCCCTGATAGACCAAAATACCTTAAATTTTGCAAAAATTTCGCCAAAAAGGGCAATTGTTGCGCACATTTTCGGGACCCTGCCCCCAGTCCCTGATTTTGGCCCCCTTGACGTTTCCACAAAAAATTGCAGTCACCTTAGAACCGAGGACACAGCACACAGGGCTGCCCGATTGACCAAGGCCACCCCGTCGGCGCATCGGAGCTCAAAGTCCAGATCAAATTCGTCGATTGTCTCCTCGTCGAGATCGTTTTTGGGGACATTGAAGAATTTGGACAGCGTTTCATACTCCCACTGTTTACCCAGCAAGTCCATGGCACGATTTTGACTAGCCTAAACAAACAGCCAACATATATACAGTTAAACTTAAGTAGCAGATAGAAAACTAGCTCTAAAGGTACTTAATTAAAAATAGCCAAATTAATGCAGTCTACTTAAGTAGATAATATAAAAATAAAAACGATCCATAACTATATTACTAGAAAACTGAATATATACTTGACAAGATTGTAATTGACCAAAGTTTATAGCAGGCGGGTAAAAAAACCCACCCCATTTTTGGGGGAAAAAACCCACCCCGGTTCCGGAACTTGGGTAAGTGGTAAAGGTCTAAAAATTTGCCAGCGTATAGTACAGTATAGTAAGCAAACGTATATAAGCGGTATCCAAAAGGGGTCTTCTTGGTACTTTTTATGAGTCAAAAATTTTGACCCCCCATTTTTGACCCGACATGGCTCCAAGGGAGGTGAATTTTGGAGTCTCATTTATTCAGCACTAAGAGATGCGAGCTCCAATGTAAAAACACTTTTACAGAGGACTACCCTTCCTCTATTCATGACCGCAGTGGCAGGTCCCTCGTTCTTTCGTACGTGGGGGGGGGGCATGACCGAAATTAGACGGGGTAAAACAAACCCATGTGGGGGAAAATTCCACTTGTTGAAAATAGTCTGGTGATCAGGGTTGGCAAGTCTCGGGTTTGCAACCGAGACCGAGACCGAGACCGAGACCAAGCAACCGAGACCACCCAAACGAGACCTACGAGACCGAGACCAGCCCTTGGGGGTCCTTTTTTCAAGTTTCAATTTTAAAAATTTAAACACTTTGAAATGTGAAAAAATAGTGATTAGGTTACAAAAAGTGACCATCAGGTTAGGTTTATGAGTGTATGACTTGCGAAGTTGCGAGAAACTTAACATTGTAAACGACCGCAAGCATGAGAGTAGGTGATTGACAGCCGGACTATAGGATTATTTTTCCGCAATTCTGTCAACTTTTGGAATGTTTTAAAAGTTTCGCACACTTCTTCGCATACCACAGTGTGTTTTATAGTGCATTGCATACATCTATTTGCACTTTGACAGTCTGACTCAGGTGCCAGCGTAGAATCGTCCGTGCTGGTGCAGTGGTGCTACTATCAGAAGTGCTACTAGGAGCATCATCACGGACCAGAAAAGTTTCTCCAGCTGACACAGTTAGGTGGGGGGGGAAGGTTTGATGCCTCAACCACTCCATAGCCCAAAAAGCATTTGATTGTGCCTAGGTTTTTTCAGATATATACTTGATGCTTTGACATGCGTTGAGAGGTTGGGGCTCAAGAAATTCAATTAAACTGCCACCCAATTCGCGCTTCGTAACGTTGCTGAAACCAGCAAATTTTTACTTACAAATCAACTACGAAGTTAGCACTGTTTGGTAAATGATGATCAGTATTTCTAATATACTGTTTAACATTATGCTTGAGATTGAGTGGTTCCACATACAAATGCAATATCGCTAAGTCAGACAACCCATTCTATGTAGCTCAAACTTTAATTAATAGCTCGATGTACAAAGTTTAAACTTGAAGTTAGCTTGCCCGTGAACTGACATTCTTCTGCGGCAGACAGTTTTGACTTTTGACCATTCCATGCTTCGCATTCTATTTGGAATCTTAAATCGTAAAAAAAACCTTCGTGATCGTAAAAAATTTTGAAAACTTCCAGCCTCATCTGAAATACCGAGACCACCCTATGGCAGGTCTCGGTTTTCCTACCGAGACCGAGACCGAGACCGAGACCGAGACCGGCCTAGTCTCGGGTTTTTTACGAGACCGAGATCGAGACTGCCAACCCTGCTGGTGATGTCGAAAAACCTAGTAGCTACTCCAAAAAACTCATGCTAGTGCAAAAAGACGTTTATTGTTAACACAAATGCGCATACTGACACTTTCTTGATAGAATTCTGGAATACGGGCTTAATAGTCGGACTTTGTCATTTTGAGGTCATTTTGGAGCGGCGGGAAGTAGTATTATCTGGTACTATTGCCAGTTTTTTGTATGTTTTTAATTATAACCTGTTAATTTCTCTTGTTTAAACGCCAAATAACCGAATAAAATTAAAATATGGCCGTCACGACCAGTCATACCCACTTACGGTACCCTCCATGGAGGGTCAATGGCGTCAAAAGTAGCCATAAAGTGCAGATTTTGCATGTATTTGAAGCGTAATAGCAACTTTTTAGTTGTTTTCAACGTTTTCAGGCGAAATTAAGGTGTTTTGTTTTCAAATTTGATAATTCAAAATTTTATAATGGGCTGCGAAGGGCAGTTTTCAAACTTGTCTACCTGACGCCCCATATCTAATCTGCGTATAGTTTTGGCATCAGGGGCCTCTACTACTCCTAATAGGTGCCACAGCGTTGAAAAACTACCGCTAACACACTTTTCGGGTGATTTATGGGGTGGGTTTTTATTCCCCCACATGGGTTTTTTTCCCCCAAACGGGTTTTTTACCCGACAAGTTTTTGGCTTCTCGCTAAAAAATGGTAAGAGATAGCGAAATGAAACCGGTGATAGCAAAATGAAAGCATTTAGAGCAAGGTTAGGCCTACGACAGATTTTTTGGTTTCCAGTGAAAACGTATAGTCTATGAGCTACATGACGAAATATGAAAATGTGGGTTTTTTCCCCGCCTGCTATAGTTGAAACACTTGAATTTTGGCTAACATTGGCAGATAAATTGATCGCAACCACGCAATACGAGGTTAATATACATCATACATATTACATACATGTAACGGGATCCAAATTTTGAGGGTGCCTCACCGGCCAAATTTTGGGGACCATCCCTCCCAGATTGGCCAAAAATGCCCTAAATTTTTCAAAATTTCGTACAAGTTTCTCAAAAAAGTGCAATTTTTACTAAATGTTGCCCAAATTTTCGGGACCCTCCCCTTCGAGCCCTCGATTTTGGGGGGTCCCCCATCCCCTCCTCATACATGTATGACATATGCGTGAGAAACTTGTGAATGATTATCTCTCTACCACCCCTCACCCTCATGCCATTTTAAAATACCGGTTTATTTCATTTTTCAGGGTCCCCCATTAATCCACCCCCATCTCCCCGTCCCATTATAATATACATATACATACTCATCCCATCCCAATAAAATGTGCACCTGCGCAGCTTTAATATAATGCTCCAGCATGAACCAGGGCAAGTCCGAGTTGTCTCCCTTGGCATAGTCTCGGTCATTGATGACCATCTCAATGTCATGTCGAGTGCACACGGCCAGCACCGCCGGATACAGGCCGCTCATGTAGTTGCCCCGGTAATGGCTGAGGGTTTTGAACAGCAGCGGCATCAGGCGTCGACGCTGTTCCACGTCGGCATCGGTGAGAGAGCGAAACTTGTTCACCAGCACCACACAGATGGCCTGGGCCATGGGGGCACAGCCGAAGGCCACGGCAGCTCGCATCAGGGGCAGGAGATCCTTAAATATAGGAGGGATTAATCAGATTAAGGGGATTAACAGACAGACGTATATATATACAATGAGGGGTCTGGGGAGGGGCAAGCCACCCCCCCCCGCTTCGGATGTAAGATATCGGGACAAGTTCCGCCCCCCTCATACATTTAGTTGGGGGGGATGGGGGGGCAGACTCCCCCCCCCGAAATTCGGTCCCGGGGGAGGGAGGGGGGGTCCCGCCAGGGGTAAAAGGGGGGGAGGGTCCCGGCGGGAGTAAAATTTTGCCCAAAAATAAGAAAAATTAGCATTTTTTTGTAAAATTTAAGCGATTTTTACCAAAATTTTTGCCAAAATTGTCAAAATCGGTGTTTTTTGGTCAAAAAAGGTAAAAATGGCGTCATTTTAGGGAGGGAGGGGGGTCAAAAATGAGTTGACGCAGGGGAGGGGGGGTCCCACCAAGGGGGGGAGGGGTACCCAAAATTTCGGGGCTGTTACATGTATGACCCCCCTTAAATTTGACCCACCAAGACAAGCAACCCTTCTTTCGTGCTGGAAAAAAACCCACGCAAAGATCAAGATGTGTCTTAAACTCCTTAAACTTCAAAAAATAAGGAAGCCAAAAATAACAATAATAATACATATAATTTTTGCTTAAACTTTTAGGCAAAAATTTGAATTGGGGGGTGCCGTCAACCGGGCAAACGGCGAGGATGCTACACCAATTTTTCTGAAATTTTGCTCATTTTTGGGGGATAATGGCCAATCTGGTGGAGCGTCCTTTCTGGGAAAGGGCGGGTTCAGGTCGGGGGTGGGAGAAAGGCTGTTCAGGTCGGGCATTTTAAAAACTACAAAAGCAACAGAAAACCCACGCTACCCAGCCATCTAATGGAACACAACACACCATATCTATACAAGTGTCAAAATATAAATATAAATATATATATATATATATATATATATATATATATATATATATATATATATATATATATATATATATATATATATATATATATATATATATATACTATACACACACACATACATTGATGAGGTATACATATTTTTAAGATTTATATATATTACCTTTAGATTTCGTACACATCGCTGAGCATAGACAACGTCTAAAAACAGACGTGTTTCGTCTTCAGTTAGGGCAGCCTCGTTTATATGTACTTCGATCGGGTCTAAACAGCTGGTATGATTTTTAGCGTCAGCCGCGGCCGAGCTACTAGCCGCTGATTCGCCCAGACTGTTCGGGCCGCTGGAAGTTTGTTTTTTGAAGAGCTTTTTTTCACAAATCTGCCATTGTTTTTCGCGCAGCTCGCTTCGAAAGCTCAGACTCCACTGATGAAAATATTTTTCGTCGACATAAAATCGGTGCTCGTCGTTGGCAAGACCACAAGTGACCAGGCAGATGTTGCGAAATGAGTCTGGCACCGTGAAATCAATTCTATCATCCGCATCCACGGCTGCTTTGCCAGCCTCCGCCATTCTGAACAAAAAGAAATAAATATAAAAATACATAAAAATATATAAACCATATATACATGTATAAGGGAGGGGATGGGGGACCCCCCAAAAATCGAGAACCGGGGGGAGGGTCCCCAAAATTTGCGCAAAAATTAAAAAATCGCACTTTTTTGGCTAAATTTTTTGAACATTTTGCAAAATTTAGGATATTTTGGTCGATCTTGGGGGGAGGGTCCCCGAAATTTGGCCGGAGAGGCAGCCCAAAATTTTGACCCCGTTACATCATGTATGATGTAAACGAATATTTGTTTGTTTGTTTATTTATAGCGAAATAATAGTGGTGTTGAATTCAGTTGGGGGACACATAGATACAGAAAGGGGAAGATGAGCGGAATTCCACACCAAAAAAACCGAGGGCCCATCCGGACAAAGTGGATAAAAATGTAGCTTTTTCTAAAATTTACGAATTTTTGTCGATCAGGGGAACAGGGGAAAGAGAGAGCCCGACATTTGCCGGAAAGCCAATTTTATTGAAATAATTATGGCCGGAAAGTCAATTTTATCTAAATATTAACTAATTGTAATTTAACGCAGCGTTGCGGAGGTTTGGGGCAGGGTTGGCAAGTCTCGGGTTTGCAACCGAGACCGAGACCGAGACCGAGACCAGGCAACCGAGACCACCCAAACGAGACCTACGAGACCGAGACCAGCCCTTGGGGGACCTTTTTTCAAGTTTCAATTTTAAAAATTTGAGATACTTTGAAATGTAAAAAATTCGTGATTAAGTTACAAAAAAGTGACCATTAGGTTGTATGAGTGTATGACTTGCGACGTTGAGAGAAACGTAACATTGTAAACGACCGGATGCATGAGAGTTGCTACTGTCATAAGTTCTGATGCGAGCACCATCACGCAGTGGCGTAGCCAGAAAAAAATTTCGGGGGGGGGGAATGACTTTTCGATTTTTTTGAAATGTGTTAAAATGCACTTAATTGCAATTTTAACGCAAAAAAAGACACATATAAGCAATTTTTCGGTCAAAAACATGCTTAGTTTCCACCGCTGCAGCATCGAACGTAAAATTGGAGCTAAAAACTCCAAAAATTACAAAAACGGTGGCCGGCAATGGTCCAGAAGCTCGCAAATTAGCAAACTTTCCGAAATTTTTTGACATAAAAACTGTAAAATTATATACTAAAAATGCATTTTTTGTAATAAAAAACAGCTAAAACCATACACCAAACATTGTATTAAGCAAATACATAGGGCACAATGCAGATGTATGTACATGCACATGTTTTCATTTAGGATAAAAGCAAGAAACACTATGCCAAAGAGTTGCAGGGGTCTGGGGGCGGCAGCCCCCAGAAAAAAATTGGGGAATCTTTTGATCAATTTTTTGATCAAAATCAATCAATGATCAGAAATTTTTTCCGGCGGACCATAAAAACCAAAGGGGGGACCCTTGTGTAAAATTTCAGTCGGAAAAAATTTCGGGGGGGGGGGAATTCCCCCCATCCCCCCCCCCCCTGGCTACGCCCCTGCCATCACGTACCAGAACAGTTTCTCCCGCTGACACAGTTATGTGGGGGACAGGTTTGATGCCTCAACCACGCCATAGCCCAAAAAGCTTTTGATTGTGCCTAGGTTTTTTTCATATATTTAACGTTTTGACATGCGTTGAGAGGTTGGGGCTCAAGAAATTTAATTAAACTGCCACCCAACCCAATACGCGCTTCGTAAATTTGCACAAGCCAGCAAAATTTTTAACTACAAATCAGCTACGAAGTTAGCACTATTTGGTAAATGATATAGTATTTTTACTGTTTAACATAAGCTTGAGAGGTTCGGGTTCCACATACAAATGCAACATCGCTAAGTCAGACAAACCTTCTAGCTCAAACTTTAACTAATAACTTGATGTACAAAGTTTAAACTTGAAGTCATTTTGCCGAATGCCGGTGAACTGACATTTCTACAGCAGACGGTTGTGACCATTTCATGCTTGGAATAATTCTATTTGGAAACTTATATATATTGTTAAAAAAATCTTGGTGATTTTAAAAAATTTTGAAAACTTTAAGTCTCATCTGAAATACCGAGACCACCCTATGGCAGGTCTCGGTTTTCCTACCGAGACTGAGACCGAGACCGAGACCGAGACCAGCCTAGTCTCGGGTTTTTTACGAGACCGAGACCGAGACTGTCAACCCTAGTTTGGGGGCAATGGCATATTATATATATAATATATATATATACGTGGGCAGCTGGCGAATAATTCTCCCAATTCTTCCCCCCCCCGCCCCCGACCACGGAGACGAGACCTAAGAGATCGAGACAACCTTTCAAATGACTGAGTTTAAAATATTAATACTAAAATTGAGATATATATATAATTTATAAAACTTTAAAACACAGAAAATTAATGATTATACTTAAATTAATGATAAATTTTATTTTTCTGTGCAAACTGTAAATGTGTGTTCTTCGCCTATATAGAAGCAAATATACGCGTTTTTATACCTCTAGAGGTAACGTATATACGTATCAGTGGCGTACCCAGAAAAAAATTTCGGGAGGGGAATCACTTTTGAAATGGGTGAAAAGGCATTTTTTAGCAATTTTAAGACTCATAAAACGCCTTACAAACGCAAGATTACTAAACCAAAAAGTTGCAGGGGCCTGGGGGCGGCAGCCCCCATAAAAAAATTGGGAAAAATTTTGATTTTTATGTCAAATTTGGTCAATTGGAGACGTATCAGAAAAGCAACTTTAAGCAACACTTTGTTGGCGAATCTAGGTGATTAAGGGGGCTAGGGGCGGCAGTCCCAAGAAGCCAGACCTTTTATACAATTTTGAAATATTTTGCATTAAAAACATTTCATCAGCAGTTTAGGAATTGTTCTAAGTCACTGATGGGATATGGGGCGGCAGTCCCCTGAAAATGCAGAAATTTTTTATTTTTCGGGCAAAATTTGGTTAATAAAAGACGAAACGGAAAGTTCAAAGGAGGGACCCTTGTGTAAAATTTTAGTGGAAAAAATTCCTCAAAAAAATTACCCAAGTTACAAGTAACGGCTGAGCACGAATTTTCGGCACAGTACGAACTGTAAAGGTAAAAATCTCCAGGCATGTTTCTCACTTTTTTTTGAAATTTCACCTATGGACATTTTTAGAGGGCAAAAAAATGGAGAAAACGTCCCTCACTGAGGGTTCAGATTTCTGGTTCACTGGGGGGTCATATCTCAAAAAATCCAAAAGATGAAATAGGGGTTCTTGAAGCAAAAATGCTTCCTCCAAGGTACTCTACTCAAAAAAATAGGTCCACTATTCCCCCCCCCCCGGCCCCCGACTGCATTTAAGGGGGCGCTCCGGGAATCAAGGATTTGGGCCGTATTTTTTAAAAACAGCCAAAACGACCTATCATTCTTGAATGAAAGTTGCCCAAAATACTATTTCTGATGTTTTGACGTGCATATCTCCACAGCAAAAAATTTAGAAAAAATTTGACAATTTACTGATTTTATTCGACTTTTACACAAATTCAGCAAGTAAGCCAGTGCATCAACGCTTTTTGAGGTTTTGCAAACAGACGATACGTATATAAATTTTATTAGTCGTAATGACAAATTAAAACGATTTTCTTGCGTTCTGTGCAAAAAAAATGCACAAGAAACCATTTTCAGAAGAAGCAGACTCAAATATAGGCTGTGTGAATACAAAACCAATTTTTCGGCATTCGATTATAAAATGCTGGTAAGATATTTTTCTACAGAATTTTCCCCAATTATAGCCTTAGGTTCTGCGCAGTTGAACAATTCTTTAGTTTTTTTCAAACCGGTTTAGCGGTTTAAGCTCAGGGGAACCGACTTTTACGTTTAACTTTTTTCAGCGACATTTTTGACCATAATGTCTAGAAGGAAAGTTGTTCAAAATGAAAATAGCTTTCATTTGATGTGCATATTGTGATAAAAAAAATTTAATTTTTTGGACAAATTTGTAGCCGTAGCAAAAAAATTTTTGTTTTCATATAAAATGATTACTCATATCATTGAAATATGCGGTTTCTTAACTTTAAATTGATGTATTAAACTTAAGAATACGTTGAAGTTTTGCTAAGTTATTTAGCCGTGAAAACAGCAAATCCAAAATGAAAAACCTACAAAGCTGATAAATCTTCGAAAATGTCAAATTTTTGATTTAATTTCTTGAAAAATTGAATATGGCTTTTTGTAACTTTTTCAACGGAAATATGCAGTCCTAGGAAAGGTCTAATTTTTGAAAAAGTGAAACGTGTGGGCAAACCTTACATTTTTGCGTAGCGAAATCGACTACTTTTTTTGGATCTGGGTCCCAGCTGCCGTTTGCGATTGAGTTGAAAATTTGCACAATGAAAGAAACAATATAAATGCAGACGTGAAAGTTTTTCGATTTTCAAATTTTGGCCCGCAGCACTTTTTGTAGTCGCTCAAACACGACTGATTTTTGAAAAATCAATTTTTTGCAAGATCAAAAATAAAAATGAAAAATCGAAGATCAATCACGTCTAGATTTTTGAGAGATCTTTCTATTGATACCAAGATCATCAAAATCGGTTGAAGTTTTGCTGAGCTAGGTCAAAAACAAAATTAGTGTGAATAGGAAATTCGACATGGTCATAAAATTTGACACATTCACATTAAAGTGCTGAACTGTATTGTAAATAGGTTTTTTTGATGTCTCTTTGATATACAATTAAAGTGGTATTGCTATTTATTGCACGAGCTGAGCGCCAAA
Organism: Trissonchulus sp. WLG1_4; assembly: GCA_030248245.1. Lineage (NCBI taxonomy): Eukaryota > Metazoa > Nematoda > Enoplea > Enoplida > Ironidae > Trissonchulus > Trissonchulus sp. WLG1_4. The sequence goes on along the minus strand of JASANF010020161.1, from coordinate 12,537 downwards.
CATGAGTTTTGTTGCTGAGCGCTACCTTAACGGTTTCCTTTACGAACTGACTTTAAGTTTTTGGCCACGCTGTCGGCTATCTGATAACGTATCTGTAAAAATGACGTTTCTGCGTTGAGCCGATCCTGAGTTATTATCGTAATTAGCTAAATTTATCGTAACACAGCCTTAGCAAACGCTTAGCGTTAGTATGTGAATTGCACTTAGTATGTGAATAAGGGCCTACATCAAAAATGTCCAAAAATACTGTAAAAATTGCACGTTAAACTTTCTCATAAAATTCGGTCTAAGACTCCGGATGTAACTTATATGGTATTTGGACATTTTAGTATGCAATTAGGATGTTATCAGGATGTTTTAAGGCAACTTTCGGACATCCAAATTTTGTCCGAATTAACTGTAAAAAATCTGCCACGCTGGATTTAGGACTATTTTCACTTACATTTGAGACGCTATTCATGGACGTAGCCAGGGTGGGTTCAGGGGGTCTGAAGCCCCCCTTTTTGGTGGAACCTGAAGAAATTGTGAACAAGGGTCCCCACTTTGATTTATATATATATATATATATATATATATATATTTTTTTTTTTTTTTTTTTTTTTTTTTTTTTTTTTTTTTTTTTTTTTTTTTTTTTTTTTTTTTTTTTTTTTTTTTTTTTAATTTTTTTTTTTTGTTTTTTTTTTTTTTGTTTTTTTTTTTTTTTTTTTTTTTTTTTTTTTTTTTTTTTTTTTTTTTTTTTTTTTATGTTTTTTTTTTTTTTTTTTTTTTATATATATATATATATATATATATATATATATATATATATATATATATATATATATATATATATATATATATATATATATATATATATATATATATATATATATATAATATATATATATATATATATATATATATACATGTATAAGGTAGGGGATGGGGGACCCCCCAAAAATCGAGAACCGGGGGGAGGGTCCCCAAAATTTGGGCAAAAATTAAAAAAAATCGCACTTTTTTGGCTAAATGTTTTGAACATTTTGCAAAATTTAGGATATTTTGGTCGATCTTGGGGGGAGGGTCCCCAAAATTTGGCCGGAGAGGCAGCCCAAAATTTTGACCCCGTTACATCATGTATGATGTAAACGAATATTTGTTTGTTTTTTTATTTATAGCGAAATAATAGTGGTGTTGAATTCAGTTGGGGGACACATAAATACAGAAAGGGAAAGATGAGCGGAATCCCACACCAAAAAAACCGAGAGCCCATCCGGACAAAGTGGATAAAAATGGAGGGGGCTAGGTCATTATCCAGGAGGGGGCTAGGTCATTATTTAGGAGGGGCCCAGGCCACAAGTATTGGCTAGGTCATTACCAAGGAGGGGCTTGGTAATAAATTTAGGAGGGGGCTAGGTAATTGACAAAATATATACTGCTATTTACGGCAGTGCTCCCCCTAGGTAGCTGATGACGCCAAAATGTCAATTTACCTACAATTAATCATCCATGACAGCTGATGACGCCAAAATGCCAATTTACCAACAATTAATCATCCATGACAGCTATAACTGACGCTATGACTCATAATACTGTCAATTAGCAATGACGTCGCACTTTCTGTCATACCTACTAGACCGACGCCTTTCCACTTTTGTTTGTTACTACCTAAATTTAGCATAGGGTTTACTAAAATTGGTATATCATTGGCCATATATCATATATATCAATTGGTATGATATTGGCCTTAGCGTAGGAGTTGAGCTTAGCTAAGTATATCAACTTGTACTACATAAAATTATCCATAAGATTACGTATTGATGACCTAAATCTACCCAGTAACCGCTAAGAAATCTTCCATGCCCGTAAAATGTGCGGTGTCATCATAGGAAATTACTACACAAGTTACTGAAAATTGAGGGGCATGTACTGAAACAGGTATATCTGGTGTTAGCGTAGGAATTTAGCTTAGCTGATTATATCAACTTGTACTACATAAAATTATCTATAACATGACCTATTGATCGTCTTGATCGAACGTACTACGGCTGAGAAATCTAAAATCTAAAATCTAAAATGTGCGGTGTCAACATAGGAAAAACTACCGTAAGACAGCCAGGCAGCTGTTACACACACACACACACTCACTTGCATTACATATTTTAGTTAATTCAAAAATTCAATACGTTACGTAATGTAAATTGACCAGGTTTTTTTAAAATACAATTAAGTTTTAATTATATAAAGTTAACAATTAAAAATTTGAAAAAAATTTGTAAAATATAATTTTTAACTAAAAGAAATTTCTTATTTTATTGGACAAAAATTTTTTGATAAAAAATTATCTAAATAAACTTATTTCGATAATTTATCTAAGTAAACTTATTTGGAAAAATTAGAAATTTTTAAAAAATAATTGACAGTGTCAGCTGTCATGCCAGCCAGCCAGCTAGCCCAGCCAACCACACGCTATTACACAATAGGCTCCCCACCCAAATCGATAGACTGCAGCACGGGGGATTTTACACGCTAAAGATAGGCTCCTGCTCCCCACCCAATTCCACGGGGGATTTTACACGCTAAAGATAGGCTCCTGCTCCCCACCCAATTTGTCATGAGATCAGTACACTATACTACTTCTGTGTAGTGTGTACCATGGCCATTATAATGGCCTTTGGCCACTTGGCCTTTGTTCGACCAGTAACACTATCATGTTGACTAGTTAATTGAATTAACCTTGCTTCAACCAAGCACTAAGCTATTGTGACTGCTCTCGTCGTAATAGTGTTTGTGACCAGCCGGAATTTGTGGCCGGCCGGCCCCCTCCAGCCTGTTAACAACACGATTACAATCGATTAAGCGATTAAAAACAATTTAAAACTCGTTAAAACACGTAATTAACACGGTTAGTTTGACCAATCGACCAAAATAGGCCGGCATAACAGCCGGCTGACTGAGGTAAGCCGAAATGACACTTTTGATATGGACTTTGGTTTTGCCTGAAGCTGCAGCCCGGCTGGCTGGCCGGCCGTCTTTCACCAGCCAGCTAGCCGGTCAAACTTATCTGCCGTCCGACCTCCCGGCCGTGCTTTGGTCCAGACAGCATTTCTGCCATGGCTCATGGCAACGAACTAAGTTGACCTTGGTTCAAGCCGCAATCTATCCTGGAATGTTTGCCAACCAGAAAACTTAGACACCATCCAACAGCGGGCAAAGCCAGAGCCCACACAACAGCGGACAAGCCTAGACTCAACCCAACAGTGGGCAAATTCGTAGCCCAAACTACAAAAGACAAACTTGGTTCCCAACCAACCTCGGGCAATGACACAGCCCAGACTATAGAGGACAAAACGTAGACCCCAACCAACCAAGAGTGGGCAAATCCATAGCCCAGACTACAGCAGACAAACTTAGCCCCCAACCAACAGCAGGCAAAGCCAGAGCCCAGACTACAGCGGACAAACGTTGACTCCAACTCCAACCAACAGTGGGCAAATCCATAGCCCAAACTACGGCAAAAAAATTAAACCCAAACCAACAGCGCGCAAAACCAGGGCCCAGGCCCCAGACTACTGCGGACAAACACTCAAACCAACAGTGGGCGAATCCATAGCCCTGACTGCAGCGGTGAGCAGACTAACCAAGATCTCAACTCGATCAACTGCGGGCAAACCCAGAGCACTGACATTGACAACAGCGGAAAAACCGATACCTCAATCAACGGCGGGCCAGTGCCAGATAATACAGACGACAGCGGGCCAGCGTGGAAACGAAAAGTCTAAAATCCCATTAATTAAATATGGTAAAGAGTATAGCATATTATAGTGTCTAATTAACGACAATGTGCACCAGTTGCCGTTAAGCAGAATAGTTCCACGTCGGTTGGTCGGTTGTTGGGGCGATTTACAGACATGTTTCCCCGTTCGCCCCCCTCCCCTTGGCTGTCTGGATCTGGAACTTGACAGACAGTTTGGACATTGGCCAGCCAATCCAATGCTTATGTAAATTTAGTTGGCAATCAAGCGAATCAGCGCTCAGCAGCCATGCGCATGCGTCCACGTACGTTCAATGATACGACATCCAATCAAAAATTTTAATGGGTGGAGACTGTAGAGTGGAATATACAAATCAGTTTGACTGTCAAGCAGGTTTTCAGTTTGTTCGTTGCCTGTATTGTGGTTGAAAACAAAAGCCGAAGCGAGTTGAAGTGAAGAGAATAGCGGAGCTTGGTACGGATTATGGTTGATGCCAGATGATTTTGAGCAGATAGCCTTTTTTTGTGCGGAATGCGGATAGCTTTGGCTTTTGAGCAGACAGTTTCCACTACTTGCTCCCCGTTCCCTAGTGCCCTCTTTAGGGCAGAAGGCTCGTTTTGACCTTGCGTCTCAGTAGTTCGGTAGGCGCACAATTGCCAGAAGTTTCTGCTTTTAATGAACCTAGCATCCATATTACGAGTGTTACGAGTGACAATTAGTCAACAAACTACTTTACGAGTAGCTTCAGCTCAAACACTGACTGGGCTTGAGCCAACAGAGTTAGCTTTGTGTCGAACAACCACAAACCGTTGGCAAACAGGTTGGAGTTGGAGTTGACTTAGTTTTACGGGGCGGGCCCCGGGCCGGGCCCATTTCTGAAAATTCTCTCCGGGCCGGGCCCGGGCCGGCCCGCGGCCCGCTACAGGCCCGGGCAGAACTCTATGTGAGATAGCTTTGGCTCAAACAATAATCCTACTACTACTTTGGCCAACAAACTGAAATAGCTTCGACTCAAATAGTAACCCTACTTTGGCCTATAAACTGAGATAGATTTAGCTCTAACAGTAAGCATACTTTGGCCAATAAGCTGAGATATTTATATGTAGCTTTGGTTCAAACAGCGATCCTACGTTCACGTTGGTCAACAAACTGAGATAGCTTTGGCTCAAATAGCCTAGTAACCCTACTTTGGCCAATAAACTGAGATAGCTTTGGCTAAAACAATATATAACCTTATCTTGGCCAGTAAACTGAGATGGCTTTGGCTCAAACAATAACCCTAGGTACTTTGGCCAATGAACTGAGATAGATTTGGCTCTAACAATAACTCTACTTTAGCCAGTAAACTGAGATGGCTTTGGCTCAAACAGCAATCCTACTTTGACAAACAAACAGCAAGCCCACTTTGGCCAACAAATTACCATAGCTTTGGTTCAAACAGCAATGCTACTTGGAAAAAAACTGAAATAGCTTTGGTTAACACTATGACCTCACTTTGGCCAAAACACTTTGGCTCAAACGGTGACGGAGTATCCCTGTGCCAAACTCTAACAAATTGTAAGTTAAAAACCAAAGACCAGCATGTTCACGTTATGTTCCAGCATGGAATACGCAAGTCATAATTTATGCACTCAGTGCTGTAGTAGCCTAATTTGATTTCACGCCACTATGTCGGAATTTGCCCTTTTTAGGGGCCTACTTGTTCTTGTTGTGCCACAGCACAACAGGTCTTTAATTTTGATTTTCCAGATTAATGCTTGGTTTGTGTGGCATTTCTTCTCAGTGTGTTTGTGTAACTGCAGCTCTACTGTGACAGTGCGTGTGTCACATATTTCCCCAGCTTGAAAAGTAGCAGTGAACAGTCACAAGTGATGTCTGTTCATTTGTTTAGCTCGCTCTCTAGACAGAATTTGTGTCTCACAAAAACGCTGCAGCAAGAACGACAACTATGTACTTTGCGAAACCGCAAAAGATACTCGATTTTGTAGAACGCAGACATCATCATCAGAGATAATTGACTTTACAGATCGGAATGTGTGTTTGCAACTGTTATATGCAAATTCACAATTATGTTTTGACAAAGTGATATCATGAACTACCGTTGTATTTTATGTCAGACGTCTTCTGAAGGTAATAAAAATTAGTGATTTCTTGAGCAAATAGTAAGTTAACAATTATTTTAGCGCTGCACAACAGGTTTTAGCTGACCTCGGGTCAGTTTACTTTAAGACTTAGGCTTGAAGCTTCCTGAATGTTTTGCCGCAGACTGGGCTTGTTTGTGATAATTATAATAATAATAGGGTGAGGTGGCTCTGGAAGGGTTGGCGCTGATGTTCTAACTCTAAGCATGAAATAACTTTACGTTGTGATGGACCCGGTTCTCTCGTTCAAGGTCAATAAAGTTGGAGTTATTTTATTGTCAAAATTAATCTTACGTTTTTCGGTACATAAGTCAGCGGTAACCCATGGTTTTTATGGTGTCAAATGAAAGCTATTTCGATATCCTAATTGATGCCGAAATTTTTTTTTTGCCGAAAACTTTTTACCAGTTAGCTAAGAAAGGTATGGCGGAAAAAGTTTTTATGTAAACTTAGTATTTTTCAACAATGTTACGCAACGGCTGTGATACCAACGATAATACAAAAGAAATGCTTCCATGAAATCGGCCATATAACTGTGATGATTACATAAATCAGCTTGCACCCAATCAATGACCGTGGCGCCAAGAATATGTTTGCAAACCTGAAATTTATTTCATTCTAAACTTTTATTTTGCGTTTTTTGCTTTATAAGTCAGCGTTAACTTATAGTTTTTGGATCAAATGAAAGCCCTTTTTTTGCTCTATGTAACTGCGAAAACCAGAACTTTTTACGTGGTCCCTGAAAAAAGTTATGGCCGAAAGTTCTTTTTCGAAAACATTTTGTTCGAAAAAATACCTCCGCGGCTACTCACATCATATGCGTAATCAACAAAAGTTCGGAAATATTAAAATCGTTATAACTTGCTTCAACGTCGGTGTAGAAACATGAAATTGACGGCATTATACTCAGAATTTTAGGCGCTTTAAAATGACAGCTTACTTGACGTTGACCGACGTAACGCCAATCAGCTTGGACTATTAATTAATACTGACCGTTGATCGATATCTACATCATAATATGACCTATTAATCGATAGCTTTTGACAAATGGAAGCGAATAGAACTAATTTTACGTCGATACCATAACTGTATCAAAAGTTATGGCTCCTGGGGCCTGTTGCATAAAACATTCTATAGGTGAAATAGGTGCAATAGGTCGATAGCTATTAACCATTTGCGTTGCATAAAACGATAGGTAAACAGTCAACAGTCGATCGGTTCAATAGGGAATTTTCATCACTAATTCGATAGGTACTTTGCGATAGGTCCGATAGGCGGTTGTTGCAAAGAGAGCCTATCGCCTATTGCACCTATTGAACATTATCCCAAATGTAACGATAGGTGTACAGGGTACCTATCGTTCCGCAATTTCTTAAACCGTACAAAAGGTACCTGCGTAATTTTTGGCACTATAAAAGAACAAAGACGTTTCTATTCACACGCAAAAAATTGTTCCAATTGCTTTCGTGAATGTTGAGTTTTAAATGAAAACTTTTCATATAGGAAATTCGATAAGTCACATTAACAAATAACAAAATTAATAAAAAAATTCAACCAAATCATTATTTTCAGTCGTCTAGAATAAAAAAAATGGTATTTTGCTCTACTGTGTTGTTTAAAATAATTAAAAATTACTATTTTAGACATAGTTTCTCCACAAGTTACAAAATTTCTCAAACTAAAAGGTGCAAAATGAAATGAAAAAACTGAAAAAACAGTGTTGTCCAAGCGGACAGGACCCTTGACCAGTTTTCGGAAAATCTTTATTAATTTGAAAATTTCAGCGTAAAAGTAGTACATTTTTGGCAGTACTAGACTCAGAATTTTTTGTTGATTTCGAATATGCTAATGCTGTAACTTGAAGCTGCACTCAAAACGTATGAGAAGCTGTTTTAGTATAGCACTTAATGTTGGAGTTTGGCCCTAATGTGGACCAGCCTTGATCCTAATGTGCACCAGGTGCCTAATTTTGCACCAAAATAGTAATCCTCATTACAAAGCTATGCAGAATTATTTTTAATCGGATTTTTTTGTGAACAGAGTTTATATAACGGAGAAACTTCATAATAATCAGCAAGACAAAATTCGTTCTCTTTGTGAGAGTTTTACACTCTCCAAAACTGGTGCACTATTGGCCCCCATGCATCAACGGTTGTTGGTGCAGTTTAGGGCCCCTAATTGGACCACAAAGTACATTGAAAAATTAAGAATTTGTAACCGACAGTTTCAACAGTGCTTCTGAGCAACATTCTTATGTCCGTGAGGACTGTTTTTTGGAATTTATCTATCAACTTTCATGTAAATGCCAAATTTAGGGTTTTATGGTGTCATTCTTGCGCCTTTTTTGTATATGCATTTTCTCACCATAGACTGAACTGATTTAAAAAAATTTGTACAATTGCAGTTTACACCTTTTGCTACAATGTGCATGGTTCAAAAACTCTAGTACATTAGTCAGTGCCTTGAAAAACAAACTGCTGCAGTCAAGGGCATGGCCGGTTCACTATTGGCCCAGGCTCCAAATGTGCAACAAATCAAAGTTTTTCGTTTTAAATGGCCCAGAACTCGGCCTAAAATAAATATCGTGGCACGAAATTTTGCAAAAACTTGCTTTCTCTATCAGGTATTATCACAGCAAAATTTTAGGTGATTTGCTTAACTAAATTCCGAGAAAACTCGAGCCAAGCGTCAGCACTTTGAGTGAAAAATTTTAGGTGGTTTACATTTGGCTGCTCTACTATACTTTTGCACTTTGTGCTCAAAATACGGAGTTTTTATGAACATTAAAACTAATTTAATCTAATTGTTTGACCAAATATTGTCAAATACGCTGTCGGAAAAAGATAAAAATTGCGTCATTTTGGAAAGGGGGGTCATTACTACGCTCAACGGAATGTGTCCCACCACATCAGAACCAAAGTGTCACAATAATGATTATCCCAATGTGAGTGTAAAATGTGAACTTGAAATGTTCACTGTTGCATGCAAAGATAATATGAGAAAGCTGAAATGCGGAGATTGCGATATGAGTTTATGAATCAAACTTTCTAATATATTCTCTTTCGTTCGTATCAGCCATCCGTCGTGCGTCTTCGACCATTTTTGTCTCCACAGTGTGGACAGCCTCAGCTATCCTCCTGAAGGCTGAAGACTTTCCTTCGCCTGACCGTCCAACCGACGTCCATACGAGTATTGGCTCGACAAAATTATTTAGTTCAAAACAAGCAATTTATTAACGCATTCCGTTATGGCGGCTGCATGTATAGCTCAGTGGTTAGATCGTTTGTTTTAAAAACAAAGTACTAGTGGTTTGACTCCACTCAGTCGATACTTTTTTGGACCACTTTGTTTTATAAATAGTTAAAATAGCCATAGCGAGCTACAGCTATAGCGGCTATTTCAGACTAAACAGTGTACTTGAAATCGCTATTGACGGCTATAGCCGAATCGCCACTTCTAGGGCGTCTCTACTTGATTTCAAAAATAGCCGAAGTTTGGCTATAGCAAACTTTTTTCAGTCAAAACTTGGCGATATGAAAATCGCCAAAATAATCACGGCGAGCTATATCTGTGGCGAATCAGCAATAGGGTTGTGAAATTTCCGGAAATTTTCGAAAAATTGCTTTAGAAATTTCCAAGCCAAAACTGGCAGCAGCTATAGCCGGTTATTTCAGACAAAATAGTGTGTGTATTAGAAACGGCTAATTTATGTAGCTAGCCGAATCGCCACTTCTAGGGGGCCTCTACTTGATTTCGAAAATAGCCGTAGTCTGGCCATAGTCACGTTTCTTAAGTCAAAACTTGGCCACTTGAAAATCGCCAAAATAGCCGCGGCGAGCTATGTTTGTGGCAAAACAGTCTAATTGGCAATATATGCTGAAAATCGGCACAGCTATTGCCGGCTAATTTAGGCAAATCAGTGTATATATAATCCAGTCCCGGTGTCACGGTGTAAATTTTCCCCCCGGAAAAATTACCCCGGTGTAAATTTTCCCCCCCGGAAAATTTGCACCGGGGTAGATTTTCCGGGGAGAAAATTCACACCAACCATATAACTTGACTGTTTTGAATTTGTTTTTTCAAAACTGGCGATTTTCGCCATAAAATTAGTTATTTTTATGTTTTTTATTAATTTTCAATATTTAAAATATGCACTGGGGTAGATTTTCCGGGGGGAAAATTTACACCAACCATAATTTGACTGTTTTGAACTCGTCGAAACTGGAGATTTTGACGATAGCTGCATTTTGCCTGACTTTCATTCAGTGTAACCGTAACGGCTATAGCTATAGCGATTGCTGCGACCGTTTGCTGTTTATGCCATATATATCGACGCTGCTACCGCAGTCGCCGGCCGGCCGAAAAAAGCCGGCGCCGGCCGGCACGGGTCGCTGCGACTCATCGCCAGGGGCAATTTTGGTGATTTTAAGGGTCGATTCATTGGGACTAACAGATAAAAGGACGTCCAGATATACTGAATGTCAGAACGGCTGATCGATTCATACTTTCGGCCGTTCAGCCGTATACGCCCGTTCATCCGTACTAAACGGCACAATTTCATTTTGTCTTATGTCCGGCAAAGTTAAATTCAGTTCAACTCCGCCGTCATTTTAAGGTATCGGACACACAAACAAAGTATGAATCGCACATTTGTCCTGTACTTCCGTATGTATATATTAATGTTTTATCTTAATGTTTTAATCAAAAGTGAAATAATTGAAACAATAGTTCTAATATCGCTGGTTAAGTCGTTATCCGTCGCGCTGTTCTATTTGAAAGCGCAAGCATTCGAGTCAGCTGAAGACACGTAAACAGACGTATATTCTTTTTGTTATAATGTATTGAAATTTTTTCGACGATTACAAAATAGTTCAAATAAATGTTGTAAATGAGAAATAGGGCCTATCAGACTCGGGGGCTGTGGTGTAGTGGTTACTGGTTAGCATGCTTGACTTCGAAGCAGGCGGCCCGGGTTCAATTCCCGGCGCCCCCATTTCTTTCATTCTTTCTAAATTGGGGCCTCCTCTTTCTATTCAACATAGTGGCGACCGTGACATTACGGAGAGGATAGGGCCGGGTCCTCAGGACAGCCCTATCCCCGAACCGTCTTCGGAGGTGGGTTAGCCCATGCCCTGGGTTGAGGTTGGAACTTCAACCCTTACGGTACTCGTGTTGTGTGCTGTATGGATGTGTACATAGTTTCTTTCTGATTGGTCCCTCGGTTATGGGTGATCCGAAAAACCCTCGGTTTCGGTTAGGGGTGAACCGGAGAAAACCCTCGGTTTCGGTTAGGGGTGAGCCGGAGAAAACCCTCGGTATTGGTTGAGAATCGTTCTGGGTCGATCGAGAAACCCTGTGGTTGCGGGTAAGCCAGGAAACCCTGAGTGTGGTGTGATTGAAGTAGGCTTGGAGGCCTACGTGTGAATGTGCTCCGCCCTTGAGGCATCGGGCTCGCCCCGGGAGCATGAGTACCGACCGAGTATCGTTGCAGGGTCGCAACGATGTTCGAAGGGGGGACCCTGTTGTAAATGAGAAATAGGGCCTATCAGACTCGGGGGCTGTGGTGTAGTGGTTAGCATGCTTGACTTCGAAGCAGGCGGCCCGGGTTCAATTCCCGGCGCCCCCATTTCTTTCATTCTTTCTAAATTGGGGCCTCCTCTTTCTATTCAACATAAATTTGAAATTTTTATGCAATATCAAAAAAAAACAAAATTGATGCCAAGCAAGTTTTCTTCATTCATGATCAAATAGTCGTTGAAAACAATTAACTCGCCAAAGTCACTCACTCACTACCTTAAATGCAACCTTAAAAATGTCATGACCAAAAACTTTGATCAAACCCTTTTTTGCCCTTATTGCAAGTGCATTAGGCTATTTTTCAATCAATTTCGCGGCAATTAATAATGAAAATTTTTGCGTGTTAAGGTTTCCGTCAGGTCAGCGCATTTTGAGTCTGAAATATGCTCTTAGGAGTTAGGACTGGAGAGTGGACGGGGATTATATGTACAATTACATGTGCGAGCTTTCACTTGCCTCATCGGTACTAGGGCAAAAAAGTTAAACTTTAACTTTAACTAAAATTAAAAAAGTTAGGGGTCTTACTTTAACTTTAACTTTAACTTCAAAAAAGTTAAGGGTCTTACTTTAACTTTAACTTAATTTAAATTCAAGCACCCATACTTTAACTTTAACTTAAATTCCTCCAATTTCTTAACTTTAACTTAAATTATAACTTTTATTCAAAATTTTGAATCTAAACTTTTTTATAACTTTTTTGATTTACGGTAAGATAATTTAAGAAATATTTTAATTGATGTTCTAGTTAACCAAAATCGTTGTCAAATTTAATTTTTTTCCTCCGACGCTGTACACAACCGTAGTCCGTAATTGTTGGTAGTGGTACCTACTTTTACTGGAGGCCGCTCAGCTTAACGCATTCACAACATATTTTAAGGGGCTCATATAATTGTATTTTTGAAGTAGTGTAGTGGTATAATTGATCCTTTTAGAGAATCATCTCTGCAACTGCATAGTGTAAAAGTAGCAGCCCCATGTTGTCCAGCGAATATAATTAACACGTAAAGTCAGTATGGGAACTGACTGCTCTTTTTTTGAAGACATGCTTTTTTACAATTTTTAATGAAATATCGGTCACTTAGGGG